>CAUYQV010018357.1:0-15653 GCA_963574575.1 Galagoides demidoff
GGTCCCAGCTACTTGGGAGGCGGAGGCAGGAGACTCGCTTGAGCCCAGGAGTTGGAGGTTGCTATGAGCTGTGATGCCATGGCACTCTACCCAGGGGGATAGCTTGAGGCTCTGTCTCAAAAAAAAAAAAAAAAAGACATGTTCAAATGTTTTGAGAAGAGACAGTCGGTCTATCTCTTTATCTCCAACACAGGAAGGTCAGGCACTCTCCACACTATTAGTACTAAACTCTAAAACCACAGGTGGTGGCCAAAGTACATACATGAACTTAACTTTAGTGAAATATCATTGACTGCCTCTCCCAAGAGTGACTATCCCTGGAGAATACCTCACTGGACTTTTACCACCCATACTGATACATCATGTTACAGAAAATAATTTTTATAGCTTGGTTATCTTTTAAAAAGTAGTTTTGTTTCCCATTTTGCTTTTGAGTGCTTAGCGTATTTCTTTGCCCTGTAAGATTTCATTGACCTCTTCTCTTCTGTAAGCGGGTTTCTTAGAAAATATCCATTATATCAATAATACATTACTATAAATTATATATATTTACTGCAAGAAAATGAAAGAAAGTTTATTGCAACTCACATTATAATTTTACTATGCTTGCTCACAATGTTGTATACCACATAATCTTCATCATAACCTTATATTTTATGGAATTTTATATTGAAAGACAATTGGACAACTTGAGGTGTGTTACATTTTCCTAAACTAATTTGGACTATGCTTTTACTTTCTTTTGAAATTCATTTTCAGACTAGATCCCCAAGTTCAGTTGTGAGATCTTTCATTGTACCCTAAGTTCAAAACTTGAAAACATCTGCTTATGTAGTTGGCCTTCAGGGAAAAGTATCATCCTATCACATGTGAAGGAAGTTCTATAACAGAAAAGACTTAATTTAGATCTTATGACTGAACGTTAAAGGGAACTAGTGAATCAACTTTACTTTCCTTTTGAAAGCTCCCTCCTCAAACGCTGAGGATTTATGTGGCCAGGTTATTATACTTCACTTACTAATCAGAACTCCGGTTCCCTTGGCAACCCCCAGACTGTGTTCCCCCCCAGCCAGCATTCTTGAATCTCCTTTTGTTCCCTCCCCCATAAATGATTTATTTCCCTATCCTGACAGCCTACGGGCACATTACAGACTTTAAAACAACATATGAATCTATAACTTTCCACCCCAGACAGCAGTCACCGCCATCCTTCTAGATAACCACCTCTGGCGATCACAAATAAAGCATTCCTGATTTAGGGGACAGTCAAGAAATTGTAGGGGATGACGCGTCTTACATCATCCGCATACTTAGGTTTAGGCAAACTGCCAGGTGAGGGCGAAAGCCACGGCTGCACATTTTCATTGAAAATGTTCTGCCCAAGGCACCATTTCTTCCCTTTGACTGCTTATGGCAGACGTTCTGAGAATAAATAGAAAATAAAAGAACAAACATGTATAATAACATCTATTTATTTACAAAAAGAAGTGAATGTGTTTACTGGGGTCCCCTGGCTCCGCCCCTCTGCCCAGGCTCCGATTAGCCTATTAGATCTGCCTCTTCCGTCGTTCTTCTTAACCCCAACTTTCTTTTAGATTTTCAGTAAAATCTGACACTAAAAACTTAGGATATATTTTCTAATTCCCGTACATTAACTTGGAAAGCATAAAACCCTTTTAATTCTTCTCCGAGATGAGGCAAATATCGTCCACTGACCTTTAAGGACTGAACTTCACTGAAAGTTCAGGTTTTCTCGTACATTTAAATGGTTTTTTGACACGTTTTCTTCATCATTATCTCATTACCTGGAATATCAAATATACTCCCAGAGTAGCACATAATTCCCATTCAACAGAGATTATTTATTATTATTATTTCGCTTACAAGAATACATGAGGATTAAAGGAAAGTCAGTTATTTTCCTTTCTAAGCTGTCTTTGGAACTCTCTCTCGTTCTCCAGCGGCGCCTAACTGTTCATTTCAGGGTTATGTTACACGGCTCGCAGAACTTCTTTCCCCCCTTTATATTTTTCAAGTGAAGAGTTGTGATAAAAAGCTAAAATACAGACTCCCTTCCTAGCTACCTTCTTCCTTCCTCTGCCAAGAGGTAACCAGGATCCCGAAGTTATTCTGAACCTGCTGATGCAGGGTTTGAGGTTTTATTTTAATCTATGGCAAAGTGACGTGTCCAAGTGTGGGCACGTGTCTCCCTGTACCCACATCTATGTTCATTTTAAATTTTAATTTGATATATGTGATGCTATCCCTTGCTATTCTTTATACAATCTTTGAAATTAAGCACTTAAATCTAAATCTGTTTACTTGAATAATAGGGGCCCCAGGTGTGACTGTCTAACTTTTTAAAATAAAATAATTTTTAAAACTGCCTCAAACTAAAACCTAAAATGTGAAGCCGTTCTGCTTCTCAAGATTGAGTGGCTAACCACGAATCTGGAACCTGACTTCAAGTTCTAGTCGCGGGCATCTCTAATGTGACCCAATTAGTTTAAATTCTCTTGTAACCTAGATTGGTGATCTAATAATCACCCTTAGCTCTAGGCGGCTGATGATAAATACTTAAGAAAAATGAGGCCTATCATTCTTTTAAAATATATAATACTAGTCCAGAAGAATTTTTTTTTTTTTTCCGATCACATGTAGCCTAATTTTTCACTAAAAAGGAGTGTGGGAATGTTCCTAGTAATTCAGGGCTAGACTCGGAATTGGCTTTGATGTTCCACTGTTTAGTCACTGTACAATATCCATAGTTTGGTTATTACTACAATTTTTTTGTTAACAGAATTTCTTTTATTCTCAATGCGCCTGTGGTAGTTCCTTAGTATGTTACTCTGCTTTGATCTTTCTAGGAAATTTATGAGACTGAAACAGTTTCAAAAGGGTTAAACTTTACAATTGAAGTTCAATAACAGAATAAAACCTTACACCTAATAACCAAAAAGTTCACTTTGAAATGTTCACTTTGCACAATTACTGACTTAATTTTCTTAAATTTTTCAGATTGAGTGTGTTCAAAAATAATTTTTTTTTTATGGACAAAGTTTTCTTATGATCAAACACACAAATACATGATCACACAGACACCACCACAGCTGCCTGGCATAGGAAAACCTCGTGAGTAACCTGCTAGCTAGTGTATCATTGAGTGCGTGCGTGTGTTTGTGTGTGCTCATGTATATGTTTATGTAGGTCAATGTATTGTGTTTTTTACTCATTGAAAACTTACAACAGCATTTTCTGTATAAAAATGAAATATATTCCTATTTCATTTTTACTCCCCAAACATGCAGGCATTTCTGATGTTTGTATAAGTTCTTCACTAGGCATGGTGTTGAAGCATTCTTGAAACCTTCTAAAGTTGCAGGATTTGTTGGTTATTATCTGAACTGTGTCCCCCAAATCATTTTCCATGTTGCTGTGTGTTGATCCTTCTGCAGCCCTTTCTATCAGGTGGTTTTAGCACCTGCAGGGCACCCAAGCACCAATGAAAGGCATCGTTGACTCTGCTCTTCCTGTTGTTCCCAACACCTGCAACCCATGAGCAGGGCTAGTACCTCCTCCAAATTATATTCTGCACATCCTCGTTTCTCTTCGTTTCACTGCCAAAACCCTGGTCAAAACCATAGGCACTTTTTTTTTCTTTTTAGCTAGACCACTAAAAATTCTCCAATCTCCTTTCTTTCATTCTTCCATTTCCTCCACCTGCCCCCAAATTTCTCACCCTACAGGTAAATTGAGCCTTTAAAATATCAGACAACATTAACCCCTTTGAAGAACTTGCACGGCCCAAGTGGTGTGGTTCCCACCCATCTGTGTCAAAGCACTTCTACACCATCCTCCCTCTTAATGAGTGGTACTAATACCTCTTCTGCTGATCCCTTGTAGGTGACAATTTGTCTCTGGGGCCATATTATTTTATTTCCCTTTTGATGGAATTATCTGAAAGCAGAATTCACATGGTTCCTGCTTTTCATGCACTTCCTAGCTCATAAATGAAAGAAGGGTTCCATGATCATTCAGTCTGAAGAATGTGTCCCTATTTTGACACGATCACATCATTCTGCTTCACACTTTATAGGATGCTATGACTCTCGACATGTCCCCATTTATGTATTTGTATATTTTTTCACATATTCATTATTGTATGTGTACCTAGCTTTACCCATTTATATAGTATATATCACACTCACTTATTATTGATATATTAAATGTCTTACTCCACTTAAACTATGAACACAGTTGTCTTGAATATTTTACTTAATACTATTCTTTCTAGACCAGAAGAGAGTGGGTATGTAAATATTTGTTGAATAAATTCATTTTTGAATTCTGGTCTTCATTTGAAATAAAGCACAAAGATCTCTACATTATAGAGTGGTTTGTAAGGATTAGATCTGTTTCAGAACTGCCTACTCCATAGAGGAGAAGCTACAGAAAATTAAACTATTATTTCTTAATTTTTTAGGTTCCATTCTCAAATTTAAAATGTATTTCCACTACTGTTCTCACTATCAATATCTCTCTTTCTCTGAAACACAACAGACCTTTTGTAAATATAATGAAGTTTTATTAACCTTAATCATATCATCAAGGATAGAAAGAATATTTAGGTAGCTATGATCACATCAATCCCTTTGTCTCCTCCATTATTTTGGAAAGCAAAAAACTACAGAGTGATTATCTATGATAAATCATTACTTTTTTACTTGTTTAATTTAAAATTTGTTTTTATTTCAACTTGATATGAGGTTACAAATTATTGGGTTACATTGTTCTCACTTCCAAGGTAAAGTTCAAGTTGTAGTTGAGCCCTTCACCCAGGGCTCGTGCTGAACACCCTCACATTGTGTATATTGGGTGAGATTCCTCCAATTTCCCTCACTCCGATAACCCTCCCGCTTACCCACCCCTCTCCACCATCTTCTTTCCCCCTCACTAGTCAACACTTGTGTTTTATCATTTGTGTTGGTGTGCAATTGTATATATATTGAGTACACTGGATATTTTATATTTTATATGTAGTGTACTCAATATATAAAATTGCACACCAGCACAAATGATAAAAGAAATGGATTTTTTTTCCATTCTTGAGATAGTTTACTTACTCAAGAATGTGTTTCAACTCCATCTAGGTATACAAAAGAGATTTAAAGTCTTCAGCTTTTCTTATGGCTATAGAGTACTCCATGGTATACACATGTCCCAGTTTGTGGATCTATTTAAGGGATGTTAGGAATTTCCAATATTTGGAAATTATGACTTGAGCTTCAATAAACATTCAGGTGCAAATGTCTTTGTGGTAAAATGATTTTTTGTTCTCTTGGTATATACCTAGTAATAGATTGTGAGATCAAATGGAAGGTTGACTTTTAGTTCTTTAAGAAAAAGTATCCAATGTACTCAGCCCTATTATGACACTAACTTATAGCCTAAGAATATGGGGAGGAGGGAAGAGAAGGGGAGGGGATGGGGGTGGAGGGGTGGAGGGTGGGTGATTGAAGGGATCGCTTTTATGGTTTATCTCACAAGGGTACAAGTGAATCTTTCTAAAAGCAGAATATAAATGTCTTAACACAATAAGTAATAAAATGACATGAAGGCTAAGTTAACCAGTTTGATGAAAATATTTCAAATTGTATATGAAAACACTACACTGTACCCCATGGTTGCATTAATGTACACAGCTATGATTTATTAAAAAAAATAAAAAGAAAGGAAAAAAAAAAGAATAGTCCATGCTTCTTTTCAAAAAGTTTGTATTAGTTTGCAATCCACCAGTAGTGCAAACACACACATGCCTTTCTTTCCATATCCACACCAGCATCTGCAGTTTGGAGATGTTCTGATATGGGCTAATCTTACTGGAGTTAGGTGGTATCTCAGGATGGTTTTCATTTGCATTTCTCTGATGATTAATGATGATGAACATTTTTTCATGTGTTTTTTGGCCATTCATCTGTCGTCTTCAGAGAAGTTTCTGTTCACATCTCCCCACTTATAAATGGGATTTTTAGTCTTTTCTTGTTAATTAATTTGAGTTATCTGTAATTCTATTTATCAGACCTTTGTCAAATTTGTAACATGCAAAAATCTCCCATTCTGAAGCCTATCTATTTAGTTTCTTTGTGGTACTCTTAGCTGTGTGGAATCCCACTTAATTATTTTTGGTGTTGCTACAATTGCCAGGGGGTCTTCCTCATAAAGTTTGTTTCCTAGGCCAATATCTTCAAGCATTTTTCCCATACTTTCTTCTAGGGTTTTTATTGTTCTGTGTCTTAAACTCTAATGAGCATCAATTGTTGTCAGTGGTGAGAGATGTGGGTCCAGTTTCAGCTTTCCACATGAGATTAACCAGTTCTCCCAGCAACATTTATTGAATAGGAATTTTCCCCCCCATTGCATGTTTTTATCTGGCTTATCAAAGATCAAATAGCAACATGTGGCTGGGTTCATGCTAGATTCTCTATTCTATTCCATTGATCTATGTCTCAATTTTTGCACCAGTAGCATGCTGTTTTGATCAATACAGACTTGTAGTATAATCTGAAGTCTGGTAACATTATGCCTTGAGATTTTTTTTTTTTATTTCTAAGAATTGTATTTTCTATTCAGATTTTCTTTTTGGTTGCATATGAAGCAAAACACTTTTCAAGTTCTTCAGTGTATGACATTGGTTCTTTGATGGGGATTGCATTAATCCTGTAGATTTGGTTTGGGTAAAATGTAATTTTACCAATTTTGATTTTATCCATTTTTTCCGCCAATTTGGATTCTTGCCAGCCACAAGTATCATATGTTTTTCCATTTGCTAACATCTTCTGCTATTTCTTTTCTCAGGGTTGCATAGTTCTCTTTATAGAGATCTTTCACGTCCTTTGTTAAATGAATTCCCAAGTATTTTATCTTTTTTAAAGCTGCTGTAAAATGTAGAGAGCCTTCGATTTTATTCTCAGATTGACTGTCAATTGGAATATATAAATGATACCCATTTGTGGTTGTGAATTTTGTATCCCAAGACATTGCTATATTTCTCCATCACTTCTAAGAGCTTTGTAGGTGACTCCCTGGTGCTTTCCAAGTATAAGATCATGTCATCCACAAAGAGTGAGAGTTTGACCTCCTCTGACCCTGTCTGAATATCCTTGAGATCCTCTTCTTGCCTGATTACTTTGGCTAGGACTCCCAGCACTATGTTAAATAGCAGTGACCACAGTGCACATCCAGGTCTAGTTTCAGACTTGAGTGGAAATGCTTTCAGTTTTGCTCCATTCAATATGATATTGGCTATGGGTTTATTCTTTATTATGGCCTCTATCAACTGAAGAAATGTCCCACCTAAGCCTATTTTCTCAAGTGTTCTCATTATAAAGGGATGGGAGGATTTGTCAAAAGCCTTTCCTACATCAATTAAGAGAATCATATGGTCTTTGTATTTATTTTATTTATGTGATGGATTAAATTTATGGATTTAGGTATGTTGAATCAGTCTTACATTTCTGGGATAAAACTAACTTAATCATGATATATAACTTTTTTAATATGTCTCTGTGTTCTACTAGCTAAGATTTTGTTGATTTTTTTTGCATAAATATTAATGATGATGTGCTATAATTTTCTTTTTTGCTTGGTCTTTTTATGGCTTTGAAATCAGGGTGATATTTATTTCATAGAACATGTTAGGGAGGATTCCTTCCTTCTTTATGTTTTACAATAGCTTATGCAATATAGGAATTAGTTACTCTTTGATGCTTTGATAGAATTCTGGTGTGAAACAATCTTAGATTTCAATAATTAACATTTAGTGATCCCCAATTCATTAAATAAACTCTAAATGATGTTAACACTATGATATTTTCCTGTACCATAGCAGATACAGATTTTAGCACCTCCTCGACAGTACTGGATAGATCCTTCAAGCAGAAACTAAACAAATAAATAATGGGCTTAAACATGACCCTAGAGCAAATGGAGTTAATAGATATATACATAACTATTCATCCTAACAAAACTCAATACACATTCTCCTCATCAGTCCACAGATCATCCTCCAAAATTGATCATATCGTAGGACATAGCTAAATTCTACAAATTCAAGAGAAAAGAAATTATTTGTAGTATCTTCCATATTATCATGGAATAAAAGTTGAACTCAACAATATGAGTAATCTTCATACCCAAATAAAGTCGTGGAGTCTTAATAACCTTATGATGAGTGGCAGCTGGATCAAAGACAAGATTAAGAAGGAAATAATTAGATTTCTTGGACAAAATGATAATGAAACCACAAGCTATCAAAACCTGTGGGGTAGACTCAGTACCCATAGCTCAGTGGTAACAGTACCAGCCATATACACTGAGGCTGGTAGGTTCGAACACATCCTGGACCAGCTAAACAATGATGACATAAACAACAACAAAATAGCTGGGCATTGTGGTGGGTGCCTGTAGTCCCAGCTACGTGGGGGACTGAGGCAAGAGAATCACTTATGTCTTTGAATTGTGATGTCTACTGAGGGTGACATAGTGAGATTCTGTCTCAAAAAAATAATAATAAATAAATAAAGATCAAACTATATGAGGTCCTCCAAAGGCTGTCCTAAGAGGGAAATTTATAGCAGTAGATACCTACATTAAGAAAACAGAAAAGAGCGAGTAAATAACCTAAAGGGCCATCTCAAGCAGCTAGAAAAGGAAGAACAACCTATCTCCAAATCCATCAGAAGGAAAGAAATAAGTGTAATTAGAGCAGAATTAAATGAAATTGAAAACAAGAGAATCATTTATAAATTCAACAAAACAAAAAGTTGGTTCTTTGAAAAGATTAATAAAATTGATAAACCATTGGCTAGAAGAACCAGAAATAGAAAAATAGGATCATTAATAACTTTAATAAGAAAAAATTCAATCAAAAAACTCTATGGCCCCAAATATGAAAATGTACAGGAAATGTACCAATACCTGGAATCATGACACATCCCTACACTCAACCAGAAAGAATTCGAAATTTTGAATAGACCAATATCTAGCACTGAAATAGCATCAGCAATAGATCTTCTAAAAAAGAAAACCCCAGACCATTATTATTTTTTAAATTAACTTGATCATTTTATTAATTTTTCCAAATACTCCTATATTAATAGTAATGGTACAATGGTAAAACTAGTATTCGTTTTCAAGGTAGTTTCCCATACATTGTGAACAAGCCTTAAAAACTGCTAACAAGCAAAGCCAAATTTTGTAATCTGCATTCAGTATCTGAGAGCATAATACTTCACCATATGGAGAAACGTCTTTCTTTGGGTCACCAGGAACTTGAACTGTGAGGTTGTGACTGTAACACACTTTTGTTTAAACCTCCTTTTGTAGGTTTTTGACTGCATCAGGATCTCATTTTCCTTTCCTAGTTTTTTATTTTTCCAGGATCAATCAATATTTCCTAATTTCACAACATTTGTTCAACATTTTTCTCCCAATTGACCCTCTTCGATTACTGGTTTATTGCTTTCTTCCAGTAGATTTGTCTTAAATATAAATTTTATTTTTATTGTTATGCTTGATTTCTTCTAATTTTGTACACTTTTTCCTACTGGCCTCACTAAATCATTCTGGGATAAGTTTGGTCTTACAAAAATTCTTTACCTTGCTGGCCAGTTGCTCTTAACAAGTGTCCTAATCATTTTCAAAGTCTGAATCAAGCTTCTTTTCCGTAAATAGAATTATTTACAGGAGGAACTACTTCTTGTTATAGACACACTCATCTTCCCCTGGATGGTAGTCCATGCTTCCTAGAGTGTCTCCCTGGCTTTGTCTTTGGCCTCCAGGTGAACATTTTAAAGTATTAATACAAACCAGATCTCCACATCTCACAAATCTTTGATGGCTTAATCATATCAGTCACAATCCAAGCCAAAGTCGTCACCATAAGTAACAAAGTTGTACATGATCTGGTCACATGTCACCATAATAACCTTTTCTTTTCTCTCCTCTTGCTCCCTCTGCTCCTACCATAGCACCTCTCCTAAATTCCTTGAACACACAACACACATGCCAGTTTTGGGTTCTTTGCAATTCCTTTTAGTTATAGATCTATGCTCTCCCCTCAGAAAAGTTTGTTTTCGTGTCCTACATCTTCTGCCTCCATCACCTTTTGAGTTTCACCTTGTCTGATCACCATTTCACAAACTTCATCCTTGTTCTGAAATCCCTATTGTTTAATTAGTTCATTTCCTTCATTAGACATCATCATCTCTAATATTACTCATTTTTGTCTAGTATTTTAAAGTTTATCTCTGACTTCTTCTACTGGACTGCAAGCTCCCTGGGGACAAGGATAAGTTGACAATGCTCCCTGCAGTGTCTTCAGTGTCTAGAATGAGGTGGCACAAGGTAGGTGTTCCCAGTGGAATGTACCAGGCCACAGTCAGCATGGCTCAGTGCAGGCACTAAAGCATCCACTATCCCTGGTATTCATGGGGCGTGTTGCTCTGTTAGATTGGAAGACACACAAAACTAGACTCTACCTGGCTTTCTCTGTCATACCTGAGATGTGAAGCTATAGAAAAGAGAGGGGAGTGACTTCCAGATTCCGGCTGCCAAGGGTGCTGGGATCAGCCAGTTTCCTTCTGAGAGCCATTTACCTCAAACAGTGGCAAATAGGAATTAGAACTTCAGCAGAGGGTACAAAACATTTAAATAGTAACTGCTGTCTTCAGTTGTAAAATTTACTGGGGAAAATTACCTGATAAACAATACTGCTAACATTACTGAGTCCCCATTTGAGTAGGGGAGAGTAGAATGACAGAAAGAGAGAAAGAGAGACACAGAGAGAGATGCCCTTGAAGTCATGTAAGTTAAACTATAAGGGTAATGGTATCATCAATTTTAAGAGCACGAAGCGCAGCTGGGCCTCTCCAGTGTCCCCAGCTGGAGAGTGAGCAACCATCAGAATCCGAGGCGCTCTTCAGTTCTGGCATTCTCATCTCCATCATTGCCTTGGGATCCCGTGGTCCCCTTTGCTCCTCACCAAGTAGCTCTTCTGTTTTCCCTACTTATCCCTTTTGCAGATCAGCTTTCCTCTCTGGCTCGTTACTGCATGTGGCCCCAGCAGAGTCACCCATATTCAAAAGTCCGTCACCTTCAAATTCTACATTCATCACTGACTAACTGATAAAATTTCAGTATCTCTTTGGCTTATCAGCAGGTGAGCAAATCCAATCTACACTGGTCCACACTGCTGCAGAGAAGTGGAGACATGCAGTGTTTTCTGCTAGCTCTACCCCCAGAGGCGAGCAGGACACATTGGGGGCGGCAAGTCTCACTGAACAACCGTTTTGTACTTTTGTTTCCAGTGTATGTCAGACACATTCATATGCATTGAGGTACAGCAGCAGATATAACCAAAATATCCCTATGTTTAAGGAAATTTCATTCTAGGAGAGGAAGACAGAACAAGCTAACTGCCAATGGAAATACAATACAATAATTTCCAATACAACTTGGAAATGATGTTGATGAAAGTAGTTGAGAAACTGAGTTAAATATCTTCAAATATCAGTCTCAACTCCAAAAGGTTGTATGGGCATGAAGCTTGGAACTCTAAAGTCTCGACCTGAGTGCTAAGTACAGATATAGCTGCTGTGGAAGTTAACAGGGAAAGAGAGTTGGGCCTGGCTTCAGTGGGCAGAGGAAAGCTGGAATTCCAAATTGAGAGGTCTGTCTCCCATAGGCTGCTATGAACAGAAATTATTGTCAAATTATTTCTCAAGTTGGAAGTCTCTTTGCTCAGACCCCAGCTGCATCTGTACGTAAACTTCACAGATGTTGATTTCAGCAGCAAGTTTATTAACAAAAATCCACAAAATCTGTTGGATAAAACACCTTTGTTCCCAGAGCAAAGGATGAGACTGGTGGGGTAAAGTTCAACAGTGCTTAGAAAACATTTTCATGTATAATAGTACACTTCACTTCCACAATTATCCCCCAAGATAGGAGATGGTCAATTTCAAAGGTCAGGGGATTTGATTATACACCTGATCTGTTTACCAGTGAAAAGCAATTGAAGGGTTCTGGGCTGAGAATATGCACTTCCCAGCTAATGAAATTTAGCCCTTCTGTGTCTCAATCTCTGCTCTTACACAACCCCCATCTCCCATCTCCACTCACTTCTCTGTTCTTCTTGGCTCTGGAGCCTTTGGCATAACTATCTATTTTGCCACAAGTTACAAGCAACTTTCTGATAACCCCAAACTAGACTGTCTGTCCCACCTTCCAATTCTGATCTCAGTTTCTCTTCTCCCCTCTCCTCCATTTTGCTAAGCTGGCTTTTTCTGTTCACTCTATTGCAGTTCCTTCCTCACTCATGGAAAGCTCCCCTTTCACTGTGGTCCTCATAGAGTGTAATGAGCATGTCAAGTTCAGGCACAAAATCCAGGCCACATCCACTGTCTCCTTCCTTTTGCAGTTCTTTGGTATATTTTATTGTCTCCTAGATTTATTCTAGTTAGTCCCATGGATGATGAAATAATTAATGCTACTTAACACTTCTATTTGTGTAACTGAGCAAAAAATAGGTACTCTAAAATAAACGTTTGCATAATTTATAAGAAGAATAACACAATGCAAAACGTTGACTTATGAAAATTTTTACACTGAGCTATCTATGAAAAGTCACCTTCATTAGTTCACATAAAATATCATTTTTTGCTTATGAAATATGACAATGTAATGATTCTATCAAGTACAATATACTAACACTAAGAGTCTCATCATAGATTCTCTGACATTCTCAGGGAACCACATTGAACAGATGATCATTGGACCTTGGGTTAGGCCATTTCAGTCACTCAGAAAAATGGGAGTAATAATTGTGCCAATTTCCTAGGAATGGGAAAAGAATAAATCAAATACTTTATGTACAGTGCTTAGTGCAATGCTAGCCCTTGAGAAGAGGTCAAAAATCTAGCAATTTAATTGAAAGAAAAAGCACCAAAGAGTGAAATCTTATATGTGCATGTATAAATACTGAGACGGTGTTATACATTACCTATAAATTTTGATTTCTTATTTCTTCTTAGATGCATCATTCCCTTTTAATTTTTTTGGAGAATAAATTTCTCTATATGGGTGGACATAAAGTTCCTGTGCATTTTACTATGTTAAACTATTTTAAATTGCACACAAACTTTATGTCTACCTTGTATATCTCTATAAGGTGGGGGGGGGGGTGATAATAATTGGGGATAAATAATCACATTTTATTTTGTTTTCTTTGTACACAAGGACAAATATTCCACGTGGGCCCCAAAACTCAAGCCAAAGTCAACAAAAATATTTGTGAAGTGACAGATAATATGCGCGTTAGAGACGGATGAATTTCTCACTATACCAATTTCCTTTCCTTCCTGGGCATAGAGATAGATTACACTTTCTTGTCCCTCTTGTAGTGATGTGTGGCCATGTGACTGATATATACCACTTCACAGCCGGGCCCATAAAACTGTCCCTCCCACCCCTCCCTTTGTGCCCATAACGCACAGCTGGTTGGTTGCTGAAGCCCAGAACAAACCCCAGGCTGGAGAAGCTCAGAAGACTGAGCTCCCTGGGTATCCCCACTTGGTGGAAGTCCTCCTGAGTTCCCCACGTAGTGGAAGTCTTCCTCCTTCTGCCTTTTCACACTGTCCCCATACTGACTAAACATTAAAGGAATAAAAGATAATTTTCTACTTGTCTTAAGTTACTGGGGATTTTGGCTTTTGCTGTCCCTAGGGTTCCCATTCACCTTTACCCTGGGATATACGAGACTTAAGCTTGTAGAGGGGGAGATGATGAAGAGTTGTCTGTGTGGGAGAAGGAGGGGGTGATAAACATTCTGTGGTTATAACAGATGAGTTCTACTGAGAATGTGAAGGGAGGAGAAACAGTCTTGACTAAGGGAAGAACAGATCCCTGCTGCGTGTTTAAACTAATCACTCTTGTGAGGCTATTTTCTATGACTTCCTTTTAGTCTGCCAGATAACTGGAATAACCATATTACTATGAATTTTTCATTTCAATATTAAATTGAAGAAATAATGAAGCATTTTGTATTTTATATAAAAATGATGACGGACTCCAGTTCCCCCTCAGATAGTATTAGCTTTCCATTTCACAATTTATAGTACACCTTTTACCTATTTATCTGAACATCTTTTATTTAGAATTTTAATGTCGACATATTTATTCACTTACCAAAGTAAAAACCACAGGCTTGCAAAACATTGATGGGAAGAATAGAAAGTCACTAACTTAAGCCAATATCTATGGATAATGTCCTAAACTTGCTCAACACGAACTCTTAAAGACAGCCAGAAGGAAGAGTTGACATAATGTTGGGCCCCTAGTCAAGGAGACCTTTATTGTTACTTAGCAACCTCTGGCAAATTTGAGTCAGCGGTTGTTGGAAAAATGTCAAAGGTAAGGCAGTGGTTTGTACATAAAAGTCAACTATAAACCAAGTAGTCTGTGTAGTAATAGCATCTTAGTCTATTACATTCACAAAAAAATCAGGCTTCCTTTAGAAGTAATTTTATATTGCATTCAAAAAAATTATGAAAACCTTTTATTTGTTAGCTTGTGAGTATATTTGATAATATTATGGATTAACAAGAGACTAAATGACATTTAGATCCCTTTGTTGATGAAATAACCCAAAAGTTGAAATCTAAAAGAGCAGAGATGTCCAAACACTGTGGCTCATGCCTAGAAACCTAACACTCTGGGAGGCCAAGGTTGGTGGATGGCCTGAGCTCAGGACTCTAAGAACAGCCTGAGCAAAATCAAGATCTTCTGTCCACTAAAATAGAAAACAAATAGCCAGGTCCTGTGGTGGGTGTCTGTAGCTCCAGCTACTCGGGAAGCTGAGACAAGAGGATTGAACCCAATACGTTGAGGTTGCTGTGAGCTATGATGCCACAACACTCCACTCAAGGCAGAGAATGAGACTCTGTCTCAAAAGATAATAATAATGAAAGGGCAGAGACAGGCAGAGAGGATGAGCTCATACACTGGGGTGAGTTTGAGAGTTGTGTACACTGACCACAGAAATTGGAAAGCACATGGAGGTCCACTTGTTTGGATTAAAGGATGACACAGAAAGAATACATATCCCTACATTTTGAAAACATTTTGAAAGAACTTTCTCATGAAAGAAGGAAATACAATGCTAAACGATGAGTTATTATGAAAGAAAACAGACTAGGCTCGGCGCCTGTGGCTCAATCAGCTAAGGCGCCAGCCACGTACACCTAAGGTGGCGGGTTCAAATCCCCAGCCCGGGCCCGCCAAACAACAATGATGGCTGCAACTAAAAAATGGCCAGGCGTTGTGGTGGTTGCCTGTGGTCCCAGCTACTTGGGAGGCAGAGGCAGGAGACTCGCTTGAGCCCAGGAGTTGGAGGTTGCTATGAGCTGTGATGCCATGGCACTCCACCCAGGGGGATCGCTTGAGGCTCTGTCTCAAAAAAAAAAAAAAGAAAGAAAAAGAAAAAAGAAAACAGACTAAATGGGCGCTTTGCTTGGAAAGGCCAAGCACTGAATGTGTGCCATGTGAATACTTCTAGAGGGGTATCCAGAGAGGAAAGTGGTCCTTGGTTCATAATG
>CAUYQV010018359.1:0-20523 GCA_963574575.1 Galagoides demidoff
GCTAAGGCGCCAGCCACGTACACCTAAGGTGGCGGGTTCGAATCCCCAGCCTGGGCTCGCCAAACAACAATGATGGCTGCAACCAAAAAATGGCCGGGCGTTGTGGCGGTCGCCTGTAGTCCCAGCTACTTGGGAGGCGGAGGCAGGAGACTCGCTTGAGCCCAGGAGTTGGAGGTTGCTATGAACTGTGATGCCATGGCACTCTGCCCAGGGGAATAGCTTGAGGCTCCGTCTCAAAAAAAAAAAAAAAAAAAAAAAGACTGAGCCTGGAGCCAGCAGCATGGTCCATATGTGATCAATGCCGGCTGTTACGATTTCACTGGTCCTCATGACAGCCCCCATGACTAATATAACTACAGAAAGAATAATAGTTGTTAGTGTGTACTGAGCACTCTGTACGTAGCCAGCCATTGTTCTGAGTGCTCTAGGTGATTTAACTTGTTTAATTTTCCCACCCATCCAAAGAGGTTGGTTCTATTTTTAACCCCATTCGACTAGTAGGAAAATTGAAGCACAATTAATTTAAACATATTGTCTGAAGACACACAGCTAGAAAGCCCAATAGGTGCTGTCCTTCTGCCCATGTCAAAAAGACAGTAACTGAGGCACAGAGAGGCTGAGCAGTGTGCCCGGGGCGAGGTCGGGTTGTTAGGTAGATGAAGTGATATAATGGGTGAGAAGCGGCTCTGTGAGCCATGGGTGGTGAGTAAGCTTCACGTGTTCTGTTTTTTCTAGTCTAGCCACCAGCTGAGGGCCCAGAGGAAGTCCTGCCCGGACTTAGCTTGTCTCTGGGAGGGTGCTCCTTGTGTAGGCTCTGGACTTACCATCCTCTCCTGACAGCCTAAGAGCCATGGCCTGTCTGACTGCAGAGCTGTTGCCAGCTGGGAGGCTTTGGCAGGGAGCCAGCTGGCAGCCGGCCACCATCATGTGCAGTTGGGGTTACTAGCGGTCATAAGCCAGCCTTCCTCCAGCCCCACTCATCGTCTGCAGCACCTGAGACCCGGCCAGCACCCAGGATGGTAGGCAACCAGGCAGGAGGACGGGGAGCAGAGCTAATCAGGGCACTAGGGAGCCTCTTTTTGCTCCCTTCCATCCCCTTGCTCCCAGCATATGACCTGTCCCCCAGGGCTCTTCAGGAGTGACAACCCAGACACTCTGGGAACATTTCCTCTTCCCAGGTACCCACTGTCCAGGATGGAGAGGGAGGTCTTTGTGGAGGGGTCCCACCACCCCAGAGCTGACAAGTACTGGGGGATGGGTCACAGTCACATGCTTCTAGGACTGTCTCCTTAGCACACTGGGAGCCCCTCTGGCAGGGCCTGAGGAGGGTCTCCCGTCACCTGAGCCAGTCCTGTGCAGGGACAGGGAAGGTGACTTTTCCTGAACTAAAGGCCTCATTCAGCTATTGGGTTGGAACTTGGATGTCATGCGTGGCAGTGATAGTGATGGCAGCATGTGTGTGTGTGTGTGTGTGTGTGTGTGTGTGTGTGTGTGTGTGTATCTGGGGTAGGGAAGGAGTCTGGGAAGAGAGGAAACCAGAGCAGCCAGACTGAAAGAGGCCAAGGCGCCATGGCTCTCTCCTGCTGGTGTGGCAGGAAGGGCCTGGGCTCCACACCCAGACGGACGTGGCTTTGACTCCCAGTCTCTCACATACTGTCTGACTGAAGGAGTGGTTGCTCATCTCATAAAGACTCTCCCCTGAGCCTCTTTGCATGGGGGAAGGTAAGAACTGGACTCCTCTTTGGTTTCTCTCTGCCAGTGATTACTGAGCCCTCTTTCTTTCTGATTAATCTTAAGGCAAATGTCTGTTCAAGAATTATTTTCCTTTGAAGATCACACAGTTCAGTATAAGAAGAAATTCCTCTGATTAAAATGCCTTTGACCCTGCATGTTATGAAATGTGAACCTTGAGGTCACTGAGCTAACAATACATTTTCTGACTCTCGTGGCCTATTTTTTGCTATGGAGGGATGGACTCAATTAAGATGGACGAAAACTTTTCAAAATACCATCTCTCTGACCTTCAGATCGTCTCCAAAAGAAGTGGGGGAAGATCTATGAACTCCCCCCACCAAATCTTTCCTTAACTCATCCAGCCAGAAATATTAGTTCCCTTCACTCTTCTTAAAGGATTTTACGCTTTATGAATCACTTCCACATGCATTGCTTGAAGTACTTAAGGCATGTCTGTAGTAAGTGTTTGCCCTCTTCACCAAGCTGTAGCTGGAGAATTTAAGGCTTGGAGAAGGTTTCTGAGTTGCCTGGGGCCACGCAGCCACTCAGAGCGCCTCACAGTGCCTTCTGTGCCCTCCACTCTCTGCTCAGCTGCCTCCACATCTGGCTGCAGCACTATGCTCCAATCCTCCCTCACTGTGGGGAGGCCACAAGTCACCAGCCACCAGCCAGGAAAGGAATTGCTCAAAAGACACCCAGCTGCAGCTGGTGCAGAGCTTAGGGGATGGCAGTCCCTCCTGCAGCTGACAAGGATGGGTGCAGAGCCCATTAAGTCACCCGCAGCAACACGGAGGACTGGCGGGGATCTATCCATCAGCTGCCCCAAACCTGCCTGTGGTTCTTTCTGTGCCCTGCCCCCCAGCAGATGGCCACACCACCCACCTGCAAAAGCTGCTGCAATCTTGATCCTCGAATCCTCACTGTGATCCTGTGTCCTCTTGACTCCCCTCCCCTCTGCCCATTGATTGGCAGGTGGCGTCCAGTCCACCTCTGACGTAGCTCCCTGCTCAGTGCCCTCTTCTCCGTCTCTGTGGCCAGCACTCTGGACCTGCATCTCCTCTCCCTGTCCATGGCACTCTGACTCCAGGCTCTCTCCCCTCCTCCAATCTCGCCTTCCCAGCTTCTGTTGTAGTTGGGAACCAGACATAAGAATCCAACTCCATTAATCAGAGACACTAGAATTATTTTGAAAGCTAGTGATACAAAGAAGGGGTGCCATGAAACCCAGCCAGTGATGCTGGTACAGGAGCATGCAGTTTCTGGAGGTGTCAGAGAAAGAGGTGTCAGCAATGCCCTCCAGACCTGGCATGAATGAGGTGAGCTGCGTATCTCTGCCCAGCCACGCAGACAGCCCAGTCATGTCTCTGTGGGGTGGCTGTGTACTGTGATTTGGAGGCTATTCCTGGAGGCATAACTTTTAGCCCTCCCAAGTAGTCTATGAGTTTCCTAATAGCTTTTAATAAATCTCTTTTCTGCTCAAATTAGGTCAAGTGGTTTTATTTGCAACTGAAATCCCTGGCAGATCAACCATTCCTCGCTGATAGTTTACATTTTATGCAGAACTTGTTACCTCAAAGTAAAAGGTTCATAATGGCAGCACAGTAATTATTACAAATATATAGTAAGCCTTTGTGCGAGGTATGCACTAAAATGCTTTACACAGATACTCCATTTACTTCTTGTACAAATTATCCCAGTTTTACCAATGTGGAAATGGAAGGTGAACAATCCCAACATCACACAGCTAGTAAGGATTGGAGGAGCCACTTGAACCCCAGTGGTCCCACCCTAGATAAAATTCTCTTAAATAACTGCTCTACACTGTCTTGGTGCTGGAGAAGCTCACTGTGTGTATAGCCTTAGAGTTTACCAGGCATCCTCAAACTGGGGCCCGTGGGCCACATGCCTGCCTAAGACATTTATCTAGCCCACTGGGTGTTTTTGCCACTGCTGCCTGTCCTGCTTAGCAGCCGACTTGTCCCAGGGCCTGCAGTCTGGCCCTCTAATGATCTGAGGGACAGTGAACTGGCCCTTAGTTGAAAAAGTTTGAGGACCCCTGGTTTATCCACTCCCATACCCGATTTCTGCTATTGCATTCCCAGCAAGTAGAAAATGATTACCTCTCACATGAGGAACTAAAGGTAACTTCTGGACTGAATTTTAAAGATCATACAGAGCAAGAAGATACCCTTGAAATCATTCCACTACTAGGTGACAGCCAGGCTGTGCTGGTTAAGATGTCTTTAGACTCAAGCAATAAAAATCCCAATTAGCAGCGCTTTGTATCTTCTGCCTATTTATTCTGTCATCTGTCAAGAAGACAGGAGATAGGTTCCATGTCTGGTTAAGTAGGGCTCCACGTCATCGCAGACCCAGGCTTTTCTATCTTTCCATCTGCATCCACAGTGAATTAGATTTTTGGCCTCAGGCTGACAGAATGATGGCCCTGGATAACTTCATGCGTTATATCCTCTCAAAACTGCTTTCAAACCGGGAAATTGGGTGGGACAGCAAAAAACGGGGCTCCTTTCCATAAAGGCTTTCACTTTTTTAGGTCTTGCTGGCCATGGCTACATTATGGCCTAAATCAGTCACCAACAAACAGGAGTGAGATCACCACGACTAGCTCAGATGACCCATCCCTGGGGAAGTGGCCATTGGTTAGGTCACAGCAGGGTCTGCCACACAGGCCGAGAGCAGCTGTGCAGACAACATGTGGCGGTGGATTACAATACTGGGGGTCTGAGCTGACCTATTTATCTTCCCGAGAAATAATTTTTTAATTAATGCCGAGTGCTATATGATCTTTCAACCTGACCTTTACTTCAGTGTATTTCTGGCAAGTCACTTAACCTCTCTGGGCCTTGGCCTCCTTATCTCTGAAATGAGATGGCTAAAGTAGATAACTTTGCGGTCTTACTTCACATTCTACTTGTTTTTCTCCTCTCTCTTGTATCATGGCTATAAGTTTTGCTGTCAAAAGACTTACGAAAATGGCTTGTTTTGCCAACAGACCTAACTCCAACCCCTTATCACCTAAAATCAAGTTCAAGGTGGGACTCCCAAACTTACGGCTTACAAGTGACAAGTCAGTGGGTATGTGAAGCCAGGGAATAAGCATGGTGTGTCTTCCAGCACCACTGATATTGCCTAAAGATTTGGGAGGAAAGTCTTTGAAAATTTTGTTTTCTGTTATATAAATGTGGACATATAATATGACGGAATACATTACAGAATGCTCAGACATAGATAATAATCACAATCCTTTTGGGGGTATGTATTTGTTCTTTTCTAATGATGGGGGTAGCCATGACTAATTAATATTTTCTGAATTTGACAAGTGACTTAGGTCATCTGCATATCCCTTGGGTCTGCTATCCAGATTAGGATTTCTCAGCCTGAGAACTACTTATAGTTCGGGCCGTCCTGTGCATTGTGGGATGTTGAGCAGCGTCTCTGGCTTCTACCCACTAGATACCAGTAGAAATCTCCCAGGTGTGACAACACAAAATGTCTTCAGACATTTGTGTCTACTTGGGGGTGACATCATTACCAGTTGAGAATCAATGATGTAGATGGATTAATCTACATTCATAAGCTTTATTTCCTTATCTGCCAAATGAGATCAGCTTATAAGTTTGCTGTCTACATTAAATGAGGCCACAGCTGTTGTGATTCTAGCATGATGCTTACTTGGTCATGAGTCCTCATGAATTCTTCCCTTCAATTTTCTGGGGCTGTAGAACTTTTCCTTTGGAAAGGACCTTAGAAGTTATCTTATCATAATTCTTTATTTTATAAACTAAGAGACCAAGGTCCATAGAAATAAACTGTCTTTTCGACTCTAAATCTAGATTTTACTCAAGTAATGCAAAATAGACATATCAATTTGGAATTGTACAGAAGTGGGTGAGTTCAAGGGCTCTGTCCTGTCAAGGCTGATTTGCAAGGCTCTTGCCCCTGCAGATTTCGTCATGATCTATTACCACTGAGAGAATTTCTGAAGCACTAAATCCCTGGTGTGACTCAGACTAAGTTCAAATGTGTAGTTTCAGGGACCATTAATTGTCTCTTTGGAAGCACTTATCCTGTGCACTTTGGATGCTGGGGAATGGTAAATATTGAAACAAAATGTATAGACTACAAGAGTTAATGCTCTGAGCAAGTCAATGTTTGAAAAAAAATTACACTCACTAAGAACACATAACAGCTGTTCAAGAGACAGAACAAAAGAAAGAACCAAAAGATTAATGGGTAACTCCAATTTTGCTGTTTCTTCTCTGTCAAGGTCATGAATATTCTGACCAAAAAGACTAAGACAAACTAATTAATGGGATGAAAATCTCTGAGAAGGGAGAAATCGGGTAAGAGCTTTCTCGAAAGACTTTCTGTCTCTTGGCCCAAATAAATGACAAGCTACTGGGACATTTTCTAGTGAGATCACAGAACTGCTGTTGATAATCTCAGGGACCCATGGAAAATAGGAATAACACTGGGGGACAAATGACTTGATTTTTAGGAAATACAATTAATTTTCCCCTCCCCCCTTCCACAAGCTATGGATTCATGAGCTTGGCACTAGTCCTAGGCAAAATTCCACAAAAGATTATTCTGCTAATTGCTTATGAGTGCTTACAAATGAAGCAGCAATCCCTCTAAGCCAGTAGTGTTTCAGTACAAGAGGTCATGCCAGAGTAATCTAATTTCCTTTTTTGATTAAGGCCATTAGACTGGTTGAGCAGATACGTGGAATGACCACAGAATATCCAGATGACAGCAAGACATGTCTCTTATAACATCATTGAACTCCAAATGTGGAAAGATAGGCTGGATACAGGTATCATGTGGTTGCTTCATGCTTATATCTGGTGGATATTAATTAATGAATGGATAGTGACCCAGAAGCAGGTCCTTGGTGGCTGCTGCAGGGCATTTGACCTGGGCCTGTTTTTGTCCACACTTCATTTGCATATGAACCAGGTGAAGTAATGGATGTTCCTTATCCTTTGCTTTTTGTGCTAGGTGGCCCCAAGTTCCAGAATATACCTGATTGGAGACAGTGTCCCAAGGATATATTCCAAGGTATTGATGGTGCTTGTAGACCCATCTCCAGTCCCATTTTTAATGCCCTCTTCCCCATGCTTCCAATGGTTAGTTGTACCAATGTTATCAGCAGAGCTTAACCCATTGTTTTATGCCCTCTTTATTCTGTGTATATTCTATATTTTCCTGTCTCTGACTGGGATTCTCTTCATTCTCTTCTATTTCTTGATCTGCCTGACAAGCTTCTATTCATTACTCAAGACTCAGCTAAAGCCTCCTGTCCTATGTCAAGACTTCAAGACTTTCCTGTCCTCCCTACACTTTCCCTATGCCATTTTTTAAAAATTAAATCATAACTGTGTACATCAATGCAATCATGGGGTACAATGTGCTGTATTATATACATTTTGAAATATTTTCATCAAACTGGTTAACATAGCCTTCACAGCATTTTTTTAGTTATTTGTTAAGACATTTATATTCTACATTTAGTAAGTTTCACATGTACCCTTGTAAGATGCACCGTAAGTGTGGTCCCACCGATTACCCTCCTTGCACCCATCCTCGCCCATCCCCTCCTCTCCCTCTCCCCTTTCCCCATCTTCTTGGGCTATAATTGGGTTATAGCTTTCATATGAAAGCTATAGATTGGTTTCATAGTAGGGCTGAGTACATTGGATACTATTTCTTCCATTCTTGAGATACTTTGCTGAGAAGAATATGTTCCAGCTCCATCCATATAAACACGAAAGAGGTAAAGTCTCCATCTTTCTTTAAGGCTGCATAATATACCATGGTGTACATATACCATGATTTATTAATCCATTCATGGGTTGATGGGTACTTGGGCTTCTTCCACGACTTAGCAATTATGAACTGGGCTGCAATAAACATTCTGGTACAAATATTTTTGTTATAATGTGATTTTTGGTCTTCTGGATATATACCTAGTAGAGGAATTGTAGGATCAAATGGTAGGTCTATTTTTAGATCCCTAAGTGTTCTCCAAACAGCTTTCCAAAAGGAACATATTAGTATTCATTCCTACCAGCAGGGTAGAAGTGATCCCTTTTCTCCACATCCACGCCAACATCTCTAGTTTTGGGATTTTGTGATGTGAGGTGATCTTACTAGAGTTAGATGATATTTCAAAGTAGTTTGATTTGCATTTCTCTGATGATTAAGGATGATTAGCTTTTTTTCATATGCCTGGTCATGTGCCTGTCTTCTTCAGAGAAGCTTTTCTTCAAGTGCCTTGCTTACCCTGAGATGGGATCACTTGTTCTTTTCTTGCTAATATATTTGAGTTCTCTGTGGATTCTGGTTATTAAACCTTTGTCAGAGACATAACCTGCAAATATCTTCTCCCATTCTGAGGGCTATTTGCTTGCTTTACTTACCATGTTCTTGGCTGTGCAGAAGCTTTTTAGTTTGATCAGATCCCAGTAATGTATTTTTGATGTTGCTTCAATTGCCTGGGAGGTCCTCCTCATAAAATATTCACCCAGGCTTATTTCTTCAAGTGTTTTCCCTGCACTTTCTTCTAGTTTTTTTTTTTTTTTTTTTTTTTTTTAAGAGACAGAGGCTTAATTTGTCGTCCTCAGTAGAGTGCTGTGGCATCACAGGTCACAGCAACCTCCAGCTCTTGGGCTTAGGTGATTCTCTTGCCTCAGCCTCCTGAGTAGTTGGGACTACAGGTGCCCGCCACAATGCCCGGCTATTTTTATTGTTGTTGCTGTTACAGTTTGGCCAGGTCTGGGTTTGAATCCAACACCCTTGGTACATGGGGCTGGCACCCAACTCACTGAGCCACAGGTGCGGCCCTTCTTCTAGTATTTTTATAGTTTCATGTCTTAAGTTTAAATCCTTTAATCCAGTTAGAGTCTATCTTAGTTAATGGTGAAAGGTGCGGGCCCAGTTTCAGTCTTCTACAGGTTGCTAGCCAGTTCACCCCGCACCATTTGTTAAATAGGGAATCTTTTCCCCACTGAATGTTTTTAATTGGCTTGCCAAAGATCAAACAACGGTAAGTAGCTGGGCTCATCTCTTGGTTCTTTATTCTGTTCCATACATCTACCTCTCTGTTTTTGCACCAGTACCATGCTGTTTTGATCACTATTGATTTATAGTATAGTCTGAGGTCTGGTAGTGTGATTCCTCCTGCTTTGTTTTTATTTCTGAGTAATGTCTTGGCTATTCGAGGTTTTTTTCTGATTCAATATAAAATTAAGTTTTATTATTTGGAGATCTTTAAAGTATGACAGTGGAGCTTTAATAGAGATTGCATTAAAATTGTATATTGCTTTGGGTAATATGGACATTTTAACAATGTTGATTCTTCCCAGCCATGGGCATGGTATGCTTTTCCATTTGTTAACATCTTCAGCTATTTCTTTTCTTAGAGTTTTATAGTTCTCTTTATAGAGATCTTTCATGTCCTTTGTTAGGTAAACTCCCAAATATTTCATCTTCTTTGGCACTACCATGAACGGAATAGAGTCCTTGACTGTTTTTTCAGCATGACTATTGTTGGTATATACAAAGGCTACAGATTTATGAGTGTTGATTTTGTAACCTGAGACGCTGCTATATTCCTTGATCATTTCTAAGAGTTTTATAGTAGAATCCCTAGTGTTTTCCAGATATACAGTCATACCATCTGCGAAGAGTGAAAGTTTGATCTCTTCTGACCCTATGTGGATACCCTGATCACATTTTCTTGCCTAATTGTGATGGCTGAGACTTCCATTACAATGTTAAAAAGCAGTGGAGACAATGGGCAACCTTGCCTGGTTCCTGATCTGAGTGGAAATGATTTCAATTTAACTCCATTCAATATGATGTTGGCTGTGGGTTTGCTGTAGATGGCCTCTATCAGTTTAAGAAATATCCCTTCTATACACATTACCTTAAGCGTTCTGATCATGAAGGGATGCTGGATATTATCAAAAGCTTTTTCTGCATCAATTGAGAGAATCATATGGTCTTTGTTTTTTATTTTGTTTATGTGATGAATTATATTTATAGATTTATGTATATTGAACCAGCCTTGAGACCCTGGGATAAAACCCACTTAACCCACTTAGTCATGGTGTATAATTTGTTTGGTGTGTTGCTGGATTCCGTTTGTTAGGATCTTGTTGAATATTTTTGCATCAATATTCATTAGTGATATTGCTCTATAATTAATTTTCTTTTCTTGTTGAGTCTTTTCCTGGTTTGGGTATCAAGGTGATGTTTGCTTCATAGAATGTGTTGGGTAGTATTCCTTCTTATTCTATATTTTGGAAAAGGTTGAGTAATATAGGCAGTAGTTCCTCTTTAAAGGTTTGGTAAAATTCTGATGTGAAGCCACCTGGTCCCGGGCTTTTCTTTTTAGGGAGATTTTGTATAGTTCATGCTATTTCAGAACTTGATATAGGCCTGTTCAACATTTCCACTTGATTCTGGCTAAGTCTTAGAAGGTGGCATGTTTCCAAGTATTGGTCTATTTCCTTCATATTTTTGTATTTCTGAGAATAGAGTTTCTTATAATATTCATTAAGGATTTTCTGAATTTCTGAAGAGTCTGTTGTTATTTTGTCTTTACCATTTCTGATTGATAAAATTAGAGATTTTATTCTTTTTTTTCCTGGTTAGGTTAGCCAAAGGTTTATCTATTTTATTGACCTTTTCAAAAAACAAACTTTTTGATTTATTGATCTGTTGTATAATCCCTTTTGTTTTCAATTTCATTTAATTCTGCTCTAATTTTGGTTATTTCTTTTCTTCCTCTGGGTTTGGGTTTTGCATATTCTTCCTTTTCCAGTTGCTTGAGATTCCTATTAAGTTGTTAACTTCCTCTCTTTCTGTTCTCTTGAGGAAGGCTTGCAGAGCTATGAATTTTCCCTCTTAGGACTGCCTTTGTGGTATCCCAGAGGTTCTGATAATTCGTGTCTTCATTATCATTTTGTTCCAAAAATTTGGTAATTTCCTTCTTAATCTCATTTATGACCCATCTATCATTCAGCATAAGGTTATTTAGCTTCCATGTTTTTGTATGAGTATGCAGATTTCTGTTGTTATTGAGTTCAACTTTTATCCCATGATGGTCCAAGAAGATGCAAGGAATAATTTCTATTATTTTAAATTTGCAGAGGTTAGACTTGTGACCTAAGATGTGATCAATTTTGGAGTATGTTCCATGGGCTGATGAGAAAAATGTGTATTCAGTTTTGTTAGGCTGAAATGTTCTGTAGATGTTTGTTAAATCCAATTGTTGAATGTTTAAGTTTAAGTCTAGAATTTCTTTGCTTAGCTTCTTATTGGAGGATCTATCCAACACTGCCAAAGCAGTGTTAAAAGAGTATTATGGTGTGGAAGAAATCAAGTTGCTCATGTCTGTTAGTGTCTCTTTTATAAATTGAGGCACATTCTGATTGGGTGCATAAATGTTAATAATTGAAATTTCATCATGTTGAGTGTCACCCTTAACAAATATGAAATGACCGCCCTTATCTTTCCTTACTTTTGTTGGTTTAAAGCCTATTGTGTCTCTGAATAAAATTATAATGCCTGCTTTTTTCTGATTTCCATTTGCCTGAAATATAGGATGAAGGGATGAAATATCCCTTCATCCTGAGTCTATATTTATCTTTTAAGGTAAGATGAGATTCTTGTATACAACAGATATCTGGCCTGAGTTTTGTATCCAGTCAGCCAACCTGTGCCTCTTTAGGGGACAATTTGAGCCATTCACATTAATTGTAAATATTGATAAACCTGGTAGAATTTTGGGTATCGAGTTTTTTTGAAAGTCCAGTGGACGTTTTTAATCCTTTCACCACTGTGGAAGTTGGAATTTGATCAAAAGTTTCTGAGTGAGTTTACTTTTGTGGTGGAGGATTGTGCTGGTTATCCCCATGCCATTCTTAATAAATTCTTCCCCATTTGAGTTTTGGTGCTCATACCTACTGCTGTGTCAGTAATTCTAGCACTGTATACTCACCTACCATGTTTCCCTGAAAATAAGACACTGTCTTATATTTTAAGATACACTAGGGCTTATTTTCAGGGGATGTCTCATTTTTATTAAGTATAATACAACGATCTACATTTATTCAAATACAGTTAAGTCATCTTCTTCTGGAACCTGACAGTGGGAGCCAACTTTGTTGGTGGGGCTGGCGCTAGTGATGCGTGAACTCCTTTCCCCTAGCTGTTCAGATGCCTGTGACAGGTTACCACACACGCCCCCGTGCAAGTGTGAATGGCTTGGAGAAAGGAGGTGTGTCAGATAAAAGGTATTCCAGTCTTCCTTACTGCTCTGCGATGAAATGCATGTCATGGCTATGCAGAGTATCTAGGTCTTATTATCAGGGTAGGGCTTATATTTGACAACTGCATAGAAATCCTGCTTCGGCTTATTTTTTGGGTAAGTCTTATTTTTTGGGGAAAACAGTATTTTCTCGTCTATCTGTCCTGTATTCTCCTCTCTACTTCCACTGTCTTTCCAGTACAAACACTTTCAGCTCAGTGAGGATAGGGACTGGATCCTACCCAGAGTCTGGCACTTACCATAGGCACTTAGTAAAGGAATGAGTTAATAAAAATGAATGAATGAATGCCTTGTATAAAATCCCATTATTCTCTTTGTTATTATGAATAACAAATTCACAAATTGTCTCTTTGTTATTGTGTCTCAGCCTTCTGAGAATTGCAATTACATTTCCATGTAGCTTAATCCAGCTTCCTAAAGAATTAAAATAAAAATACTGAGCAGGAGTCCTCTCCCTTCGAGTCACCTGCTGTCTCATTAAGGACTTATAAATGCGCTGCAGCAGTAACATAACTCTTTCATGGCACAAACCATATTGCTCACTAACCTTACAAAGCCCCCCAGGGCTGTTAGTGCCTCCATTCACTGAGAAGCACACATCAGAAGTCCAATTTTCCCAGGCTTCCTTCCTATGGCCCCCAAGAAGGTACAACAGTGCTTCTAGAAAGCAGGAAGCATTTTTAGATTTGTTGTCTGCACTTTATGAAAAGGGAATTGAGCCTTACTCATTTTATACCTTTTCTTCTAATTGTTGCAGACAGTAAGTACCACCATGTTTAAATGCAACCAGATAAGGAAGCAGGAAGATTAATTTAGCCTTCCTGGTGCTGTAGGAAGAGTCTAATTATCATGGCAGGACTAGGCCTTTAAAAAGGATACTCATGGTGTAATGGAAGTATTAAAATTCAAATGGGGGCACCAAATGCAAGTCAGCAGGCATCTATGTCTGTGCCAATTATTCAGTTCTAAATAGCTAAACCAGGCAGTGTTTGTTGCAGGTTGGCTGAGTTGCCTGGTGGGAAGACTGGCAGCCTGGCCTGCTACCAATGCTCCTGAGTCCATTCTGGTCCCTGTGTAATGGAAGTTGGTATTCAATGCCCTCCAAAATGCAGAGGATGATGCTCCATTACTGATCCTTCACATTAGGGCTAGAATAGGCCTCACATGCATATTTCAGGTGGACAAAAGCCTGGGGTTCAGGGGAAGACAGACCAGGATATGAATCTTCACTGTGATCATGGAATCTGATGGAAACTCAGATCTAATTAATCACTTTTAAAGGGATGTTTGAATTAATTAGTAGTGTATATATAGGTTTCTACTTTGATCACAGGACAATATGAAACATGAAGAAGTTTATAGTCCTTATTACATGACACTATGGCCTGTGTGTGAAACTTTCATCTGACACTCTCAAAATACTTAATGGCTAATGCCTATTAGTAATAATGCCATATGTTGAGGCAGAACTCTTCATTATGGTTGCCTTGTGCTCACAATTTTCTGGCTAGGCAGCTCTTGGATCCTTCTTTGTAACTGAGAAGCAAGGGGTACAGGGCTTTCCAGAGTATAATGATAACAAGAAGCTGACATGGGCAAAGACCTCTCCCCTCTAGGAATCCAGATGGGGCAATGCTTATTGTCTGCTGTGTTTCAAGATCCCAGCCTCTGCAGAAAAGAGTAAAATAGATCACACCCACTATTTTCCTCCTTTCATCATGTGAAGGTCTAGGAGCCTGTAAAGACTTTTGCAGGATTTGAAGGTTGGCCTAAGAGAAGAGACATAGTTTGATAAACACCTTTTAGTGCCCTGGAATAAAAAAGAGAATGTGAAGAAACCAAGACTTTGTGGGTTCCACATTCAGAAAGAGAGTAGGAAAATGATAAAATTAGCTTCCTAACTCACGTTGTGATGGCTATCTTATGTGTCAATGTGGCTAGACCTTTCTACCCACATATTTGATCAAATGCTTTTCAAGATATCTCTGTGAAGATATTTTTAAGGTATGATTAATATTTACATTGGTAGACTTTGAGTAATTACCTTCCATGATGTGGGTGAGCCTCATCTAATCAACTGAAGGTCTGAAGGAAAAAAAGAGTGAGATCCCTTGAAAAAGAGGGAATTCTGCCTCCAGATTGCCTTCAGACTGAAGCTACAATATCAGTTTCTCCCTGGGTCTCCAGCCTGCCACCTGCTCTGCACATTTTGGATTTGCCAGGTCCCTGAATAGTGTGAATCAATTCTTTAAAACAAACCCCTCTCTCTCTCAATTTATGTACATATTATATACATATAAGGTCTGACAATTAAGTTAGCCAACTCATTCCAGAAAAAGTGCTACTTACCTCATTGTTGAATATCACTATGGTCACCTTTGGGGTACTCCCCTTGGGAAATTATGCACTGATGCTAACACTTAGTCCATCCTTCAAAGCAATTTTGGAATTTTTTTTCTGGAATGGCCATCAGAGCTCTTGTCACATAAGGTATGACAATTAAGTTTGAGGACTTGCTACTGTGCACTTATGTTGGCAGCACTGTATAAACAACTCAGTAAGATCTCATAACCTTAGCATATCACTATCTCACAGCTATGTACTTGTTGATGTGTGGTGGTGTCTTTTTTTTTTTTTTTTTGAGACGGAGCCTCAAGCTATCCCCCTGGGTAGAGTACCATGGCATCACAGCTCATAGCAACCTCCAACTCCTGGGCTCAAGCGAGTCTCCTGCCTCAGCCTCCCAAGTAGCTTGGACCACAGGTGCCCGCCACAATGCCCGGCCATTTTTTGGTTGCAGCCATCATTGTTGTTTGGCGGGCCCGGGCTGGGGATTCAAACCTGCCCCCTTAGGTGTAAGTGGCTGGTGCCTTAGCTGATTGAGCCACAGGTGCCAAGCCTGAGTGGTGTTCATTATTGCTGTTGCGTGTTTTTGTGTGCTGTGTGACATGTATACAATATACATCCTATTCGTTCTGTTTTTCTGGAGAACCTTAATACACAACACCATATATCAGAATAAAGTTAGATGGATTAGAGATTTAAATGTAAGCAAATAAAATAATAAAAGGACTATAAGTAAATACTGGTAAATATTTTGGTGGGGTGGATGGAAGTAAAGAATTTTTTAAATAATGTCACCATACATGGAAATCATAAAGGGGAACAGATTTGTTCATAAAAAGTCTGTATCTTCTAAATATCCAAAGGTACCATAAGCATATAAGAAGGCAAATGATTAATCAGAGAAAATTCATGATATATGTGTCAAACTGAAAGTTAGTATTCCTACTACTTACAGAGATGTTACAAAAGAATAAAATAAACTGACCATCCTAATAGAAAAAAAGGTAAGAACAAGAAAAGTAACAGGAAAAAAACAAGTGACTGCCAGGCACTCTGGGAGGCTGAAGTGGGTAGATTCCTTGAGTGTAGGAGTTCAAAGACCAACCTGAGCAAGAGTGACAGCCTGTCTCTACTAAAAACAGAAAAACTAGCCAGGCATATTGACACACACCTATAGCCCTAGCTACTCAGCAGGTTGAAACAAGAGGATCACTTGAACCCAAGAGTTTGAAGTTGCTGTGAACTATGATGCCAGGGCACTCTACCCAAGGTGATAGAGTAAGACTCTGTCTCAAAGGAAAAAAAAAAAAAAGAAAGAAAAAGGAAAACAATAAACGTGTGGAAATACTAAATGTCAAAGACATGCAAATATAAATAAAATGTAATTTTTTGCAACCTTTAGCCTAACAGGTGATAAAAACTTATAGGCATGCTAATATGTGATGTTGGTAATGATTTGGCAAAAGGAGCCACTGTTGAGGGGTATAAATTAGTATACCCTCCCTTAGACTTTCTTTGATTTCCATGCATAAGACTAACTTTAAACAAATGTGCAAAGAATTTATGGAAGTGTGCTAACTCCTGTGAATTTTATAACAGCATACAATTGAAAATAAACTATTCATCCATCTGATGTTACTTAAATTATAGTAATTCTACATAATTAAAATAGAATTCTACTTATTTATCTAGCCAGATGCCCATTATTTATTAAAGGAAATGAGCAGTTAAAAGTATATGAACAACATAATACCTATTTTGCAAAATATGATTTATATATCAGGGTAATCCAGCATTCTAAATAGAAGAAAGCTTAGAAAGAAATATACCAAAATGTTAGCAATTTTGGGTGCAGGGCTTATGCAGTTCTTTAATTTCCATTTGGTGAGTTTGTGGTGGGGAATGGGGAGTGTTTCTGTAATTTTCTACTATGACCCTATGGTACTTTTGCAGTAAGAAAAAGAAAGTTATTCTTATTTTTATAGAGTACACTATGTATGGGGTAGAGGAGGCAAAAAGATAGGGATAGTAGCAGCAGAATTAGGAACGATAAACCAGGGAACTTGCCACAGTGTGCTTACATTGGCAACACTGTGCAAACAACTCTGTAAAGTTCCATAACCTTAGTATATCAGTGTTTCACAGTTGTGTTTGTGTCGACAAGTGGCAGTCTCTTGTTGAGTGGTATTCATTATTATTGCAAACATTTGTGTGCCAAAAACACGACAGCTTTGGTGATCATTCCATAAAAAGAGTTCCAAAATTGCTTTGAAGGGTGGACTAGGTGCCAAAGTTGCTGCATAACTTCCCAAGGGGAGTACTTCCAAGGTGACTGGAATAATATTCAGCAATGAGGTATGTAACACTTTTTCTAGGATGGGTTCATGAACTTAATTGTCAGACCTTGTATACACAGAAACCCCTATGAGAAAAGTCAATTTTCCCAACAGCCAAGGCCACCATTCAACAAACCACCTATTTAAACACAGATTTTGTTGGCTTTTTAGTTCCCCACCATTAACCATGCATAGATAATCAGGCATTCCTAAATATTTAAAGAAAGTCTCTAACATTAAAAAGAGAGACCAAAACCAAGTAGAGTGGGTGGGTTGGTGGGGGAACAATACATGTAACAATACTTATAAAGTATAAAATTAAAATTCTCCATGACATCAGAGGAGATACTGCATACCTTAAACAAGAGAGGAGTACTAAGCTTTTTAAAAACAGGTGCATCCAAAAAACAAAATTGAAGTCACAGAAATAAAAACATATACATATATATGGTTGCGGATAGTTTGGGATGTTTCCATGACTACCCACACACTCAGCAATTCTCTAGAAAGACTCAGGACTCAGAAGCAGTTATAATCATGGCTGTTTTTATTACAGTAAAGGGATATGCAGGATCAGCAAGGGAAAGACACATGAGACAGAGTCTGCTTCAACTTTCAGAAGTGAAATGTAGGAACCCACATAGCCCACTTAAAACTCAGGATCCAGGGTATTTACTGCTAGTCATTCAAGCACTCTCTGCCTGTGCATTCAGCCAAGATTAGCAAAATTCCAGACCCTCAGAAGGAAAGCATCATAAATCACATTATTTGCACAAGCAATCTAGGCAGGCTAATACAACAGAGTCCAGCGCCACAGGCACACAAAACAACCACATCACTTCGTAGCATAGGGAACATACCAGAGGCCAACTTCCCAGGAGCCATCCCTCAAACTTCCCAGAGACAGCAACATTAGACCTTCTCTGTTAACTCCTTCCCATAACTGGATAGAAAAGAAGGCAAAGAAATATAAACTGGAAAAGTGATTTTTAAAAAATGTGGGAATCAATCTAGGAAGGCTGATATTCACAATGAGCAAACAAAAAATAAATGGATTGAAAGGAAATAGAAAAGCTGTCATGGAAGAAAAAGTTCCAGAACTGAAGGACAAGAGTTTCCATATTGAAAGAGCTCATTAGCAACCCAACACAATGAACAAAAATGGTCTAACTGAGGCACTGTGTTATGAAACTTTGCTATATCAGGCCTAAAGATGGTTTTAAAAGTGTCAAAAGGGGAAAAAAACAGACCTTAGGAGAAAAAGGTCAGGAACAAGAAATGGCATTGAGTTTCTTAGTAAAAACACTAGCGGATAGGTGATAGAATAATTTCTTTAAAATTTGAAGGGAAAATGATTTTAAACATTGAATTTTTTTCTATTTTTTTGAGACGGAATCTCACTTTGTTGCCCTTGGTAGAGTGCCATGGCATCATAGCTCACAGCAACCTTAAACTCTTGGGCTCAAGAGCAATTTTCTTGCCTCAGCCTCTGGAGTAGCTAGCACTACAGGTGCCACAGAACATCCGGCTATTTTTAGAGAAGAGGTCTCACTCTTGCTCAGGCTGGTCTCAAACCTGTGAGCACAGGCAATCTACCTGCCTTGGTCTTCCAGAGTGCTGGGATTACAGGCTGAGCTATTGCACCTGCCCCTTGAACACTGAATTCTAAACCCAAATTGTTAATCATGTATGAAGGTAGAAAAATGTCATTACTAGTAATGCAAAAAAGGCAAACTTGTTTACCTCACAATCATCCTTTCTCCAGGCGTCACCAAAGTAAGCACTCCACCAAAAAGGAATAAATAAAAAAAGAGGGAGATGTGGGATGTAGGAAACAAGATCCAATTTAGCAATTAAACAAAGTGAAGTCTCAGAAAACAGCTATGGGAAAGGACGGGCTGAGAGAACAAGAAGTCCCAATTCGGAAAAGGAGAATGAAAACTGTAGGAAACAGTTTTCCATAATTTTCTAGAAAAAATGACCTGGTAGATTTTATGATTTTTTTTTTTTTTTGAGACAGAATCTCACTCAGTCACCCTGGAATCGAGTGCTATGGTGTCATAGCTCACAGCAATCTCCAATTCTTGGGCTCAAGTGATTCTCTTGAGTAGTCTGTCAAGTAACTGGGACTACAGGTGCCTGCCACAAAATCTAGCTATTTTTAGAGACAGGGTCTCACTCTGGCTCAGGCTGGTCTCAAACTCCTGAGCTCAAGCAATCCACCTGCCTGGGCCTCCCAGAGTGCTGGGATTGTAGGTGTGAGTCACTGCTTCAGGCCCTATGATTGTTTTTAAATGAAGAAATAGTATTGAGTAGTTTTATAAATCTGTTGGGAAATTTGGGAAGAATTTACAAACCAGTTGGAGCATTTAGGAAGTTAAAAGCTTAACTTTAGAAAAACTAAAATATTTAAGAAAGGAATAATAATCAAAATACAGAAAATGGCTCAGCACTGAAGAATGTTTATATTTATAATGAAGTATGCATTGACTATTCACTTACCAAAAATTATCACATGAGGCTGTTTGGAAGTTGGAACACCCAGAGATAGAATAGGGAAGTAAAAGAAATCTAAATTCTCACTTGCTACTATGAAAAGTTAGATAATGTCTATTTTAGATAAGTCAATAAAAATAATAAGCATATTATTTTAAAATATAGATACAAAACAAGGTAGAAAAGAGAGAAGCAATACCTCTGGAGAACAAAATTAGGAAGGGCAATAAGGACAAAATGAATCGTTTTTTTTTTTTATCATAAGCATTATTTATTTAAGAATTACATGTGTATGTTACTTTGATAAGTTAAAAAAGACTAAATAAAACAACCAACACCACACACACACACACACACACACACACACACACGAAACAAAAAACAGAACAGTCCAACAGTCAATAGTGGAAAAGTAATTTAAATCTTTTTATTTTAAAGATACAAAGATAATTAAATAATTTTGATAAACATATGTATTTATATATATCAAAGAAAGATTAAGTTTATAATGCACAGGAAAATTTAATATTTCTCCACCTCCATTTCTCTTTCTTTCCAACATGCCAACTTCCTTTTCAATCTCTTTTTGCTTGCTGTCCAGACCCCCCTTCAAACTCTCCCAGAGTCCAAATCACTACACCTTCTTTCTGGATCACCGTTCCTTTCTTTTTCACCAGTAAATCCCAACTCTTTCCAGTGAAAATCAAATCAAGCTAATTTTGGCAGCTCCTAATTCATTTGAACACCAGTTATTCTAGTTTTTCAAGGGAAGGCCCTAAACCAGCTTGTCAAGAGAATTCTTTGCTGGGAACTGGAGATGCTAGGAATCTTCTACATTAATATCTTTTTAAAAATCTATAATGACATCGCTCCCTCACTTTTCTCCTCCTTCTGTTTATTCTCTTTCTTCTTTTTCTGAGACTCCAGTTAACATGTATATTAGATTTCTTGAGATCATCCCATAGCTTTTGAATTTTTTGTTCTATTTTATTTACTTTTATTTTTCTCTGTTCCCATTTGTATGATTTCTATTGACCTATTTTTTTTTTTTTTTTTTGAGACGGAGCCTCAAGCTATCCCCCTGGGTAGAGTGCCATGGCATCACAGCTCATAGCAACCTCCAACTCCTGGGCTCAAGCCAGTCTCCTGCCTCCGCCTCCCAAGTAGCTGGGACCACAGGTGCTCACCACAACACCCGGCCATTTTTTGGTTGAAGCCATCATTGTTGTTTGGCGGGCCTGGGCTGGGGAT
>CAUYQV010018364.1:0-10680 GCA_963574575.1 Galagoides demidoff
TGTGTGTGTGTGTGTGTGTGTGTATCTATATATATATAGATAGATAGATAAAATATTAACTACATAAAAGCAAAGTTAGCATTTCTGGAATCAACGGGGGTAAGGAGAAGGAGAATAACTCTAATGCTCTTCTGAAGACTCCTGAATTCATCATGTAGAACTCACAGGACCAAACACTAGCACAGTAGACAAATTAAAGTTATTTAAGAAAGTCCTGGGACAATTCTAATCAAATCCCCTGTTTCCTTAGATCACCTGGTTTGTTTAATCAGATTCCCTTTCTGATATCTAACATTAAGGTATAGAAAACAACCCCATCTTACCCAACGTGAGCACTGTTGGGTTCTTCATTCAAAAGAACCTCTAATAAGTAGAATTTCAGTGAGTAGCTGACTGACGATTAGCTTGGGTTTTGGAAGAAATGAAAGAGGCGGATCCACTCTAAGTAAAATGACACAATGAAATTTGTCTCTGGCATTCACCCACTTCCCTTCCTGTCCCTTTCCAGCTCCCTTTGCCTTCCCTCCTCTGCTTTTAGGGACTCAGTGTCTTCATGCTGCCATGAGGGAGAAGGGTAAGCTCTGTCCTGTCCCAAAGAGACTCACATTCCAAAATATTCCCAGCTCTTCTATATCACCAAACTCAATTCCTGCCCTAGTCAGAACACCTACAATGTCAAGAGATGAGTTCTAAAAATCTAGCAAACAGTTTTTGCTTGCTCCTACAAAGACAGTGGAAACTTAAGAGAAGTCTGAGATAAATTCTTCTCTTCTTTCTCCGAGGATGGAAATAACTGGGTTAAATTGGGCTTCCAAATTCTAATTCCTATACAGAATATTCTAGTAGGGCTACTCTTACACTCAGAATCATTCTGCAGTGTCCCAGAGTGGATCGTCAATCCCACCTTCCACAGCCCTTACACACACACAGGATGTATGGGCCTGTCTGCTGCTTCCAGAGTTTCTCCTCCTCCTGCTCCATCCTGGAAGCATTTAGCTATTTAAGAAAGTATAAAAGGTAAATTTTTGCCACTAAATACCACGATGTTCCTAATAAATATTGGCGTGTGGAAAGAACTCAAATAAATCTCTAATGGAGTAAAATAATGTGATGTGACATTTGCTTTGCACCCATAAATCCCCTGAACCATTTTCCTGGCCTGTAAAGGTGGAACTTGCCCACTTGTGACTTCAGTAAGAAACTCACAGTCCTGAAGATCCCATAGGAAAGATCTCTCACGTGCTGTCCCTTGCCCCCCTGTTAGATTAGCTTGCTGGATCAGAAGGCAGAAGCTCCATTAACTTGTAGGCAGGAAAAACAGAGAATGTGACTACGAGGTGTTTTATGTAATAGGTTCCCCTACTGAACTTCAGGTGCCAGATAATGAACAAATACTCAGTATCACACAAAACTCAGGTCATTGTGAGAAATTTCTCCAAAATTGGAGTCTAGGGTCTGCCTACATATTTGAAATCGCATGAAAAGATGTGTGTTAAAAATGGAGATGACTGAGCCCCACTCCAAACCTCCTACGTCAGGATCTCTGGGACTGGAGCCAGGGACTCTGTAGCTGAACAGCCTCCCTGTGACCTTGCTGCCTGCTCATGTTGAAAATGACTGTGGTTTATAGCTTTTGATGTAAAGGGAAAAAAGAACCATGACTGCAGGGTCTGGAGACACTAGAGGAGCAAGATGGGATTTTACAACTGGCAGGTGAACTGGCTCACGACAAAGAAGCCCATTGGCCGGCTGCGGGTCATCATTGGCCCACCTGCTTGAAGAGCAGCGTTTGGGTGGGTAACAAAGGAGATGGAATAGATAACAAACCTGGTCAGGCTGGGAGGACACTGGTAACAGACTGAAGTTCTGCTTCTCTTTTTTTTTTTTTTTTTATCATACGCACCCAAAAGAAAAACCCCGGTGAAGATTGCAATGACAAAACAGAAAAACTAGCTGGACATGGTGGTGTGTGCCTGTAGTTAGAGCTACTCGAGAGGCAGAGGATTGCTTGAGCCCAAGAGACTGAGGTTGCTGTGGGATATGACTATACCAGGGTACCCTACCCAGCAGGAGAGAGTGAGACTGTATTAAAAAAAGATATGGGTGGCGCCTGTGGCTCAGTGAGTAGGGCGCCGGCCCCATATACCGAAGGTAGTGGGTTCAAACCTGGCCCTGGCCAAAAACTGAAAAAAAAAAAAAAGATGAAATAATCAAAAAAAATATGAAGATAATATAAAGTCAGTGGTGAGTATTTAAAATTTTGGATGAAGGTCTTACAAGGGTACATGTGAAATTTACTAGGTGTAGAATATAAATGTCTAAACATAATAACTAAGAAAATGCTATGAAGGTTATGTTAACCAGTTTGATGAAAATATTTCAAATTGTATATAAAACCAGCACATTGTACCCCATGATTACATTAATGTACACAGCTATGATTAAATAAAAAATGATTTAGGATGAAGGAAGTGACAAAATTCGTGCTCCATTTATACAAATTCCCTTAAGAATATTGCTTCCAGTAGTTTGTGTGTGTGTGTATGTTTGGGGGGTGCTGTCTTGACCCACTTTTTAGGCCTTGGCTAGAGGACGGTTCTTGAGCAGCTGTTAAGTTCACACTCCTAATCACCTCCCTAATCAGGCCCTCACACTAGGGGCCCTTATATACCTGCACCATATACCAGACAACCGAGGATGGCTCCTATACTCTAAAGTCCCCTGAAATTCCTCAAATTAGCCACTCTTAAATCTGTTAGTCCTGCCTAACTCTTTTCTTCATGTAAAAACCACAATAAATGCACGTGCCAAGTTCCCCTTTCCTCCCTCTTCCTCTTGACCCTTTCTGCTCCCATGTGTGAAGTGCTTTGTTTTCCCCCAAACCATGTGTACAACACTGATAGAGTCAAATAGAGCTGACCCACCCAGGAAGAAATGAATGCATGAATGTTCCACCCAGGAAAAGAGTGAATGTGCCAATCCCTACCCCTCCATCTCTTTAAATTTCCATCCACTTTAACCGACGTGCTGACTTCCTTCTTGAACTCAGCTCACCCCAGGGTGGGAATAAAGGCCCATGTTGCCCACAGAACCTGAACTCCGTTTTCTTTTGTTCACATTTCAGAATAATCTTGTTTTTGGTCTTTGACCTTTCAAACACAACTGCAAAACTGTAGAACTTGTGAAACATTTACTGGTTTCTCTCTCTTGGTCTGCATCTGACCTGGCCAAGATAATAAATTTAAAATAATTCCCTCCCACTGCAGCTTCTGTTTCAAAACCACCATGGTGGACATTGTGGGAGGGAGCCTGGCACTGAGGGCCCTGTTAAACCACTGGGTGGAGGGAGGACTTGAGCTGCCCAGTATTCCTGAGTCTCTCTTCACTGAGGACAGAGGGTGAGAGGATGGAGTGTGGGCCCAGGCCAAGTTCTGACAGCTGACCATGTGCTGCCCATTTTATACTACCTAGGTTTTTTTCTTTTTGAGATAAAAAGAGTCTCAAGCTGTTGCCCTGGGTAGAGTGCTGGGGCGTCACAGCTCACAGCAACCTCAAACTCTTGGGCTTAAGCGATTTTCTCTTGCCTCAGCCTCCCAAGTAGCTGAGACTACAGGCGCCCACCCCAACGCCCTGCTATTTTTTGGTTGCAGTTGTCATTGTTATTTAGCGTTGGGGCTGGATTCGAACCTGCCAGCTCCTGTGTATGTGGCTGGCACCCTAGCCGCTTGAGCTACAAGCTCCGAGCCCTACCTAGGTTTTTGTCTTAAGTTCTATACTTGGGATTTATTAGGCAGCAACATACCAGGCAAATACTTATGTTAATATCTTCATAATCATTGTTCTTTTTTTTTTTTTTTTTTTTGAGACGGAGCCTCAAGCTATCCCTCTGGGTAGAGTGCCATCGCATCACAGCTCATAGCAACCTCCAACTCCTAGGCTCAAGCGAGTCTCCTGCCTCCACCTCCCAAGTAGCTGGGACCACCGGCTCCTGCCACAACGCCGGGCCATTTTTTTTTTGGTTGCAGCCATCGTTGTTTGGCGGGCCCGGGCTGGGGATTCGAACCCGCCACGTTAGGTGTACGTGGCTGGCGTCTTAGCCGATTGAGCCACAGGCGCCGAGCCCTCCATTTGTTAAAGTTAATTATTGGAGGAGGTTCTGGGTGGAGGAAGAGTGCAAAGGGCACTGGGGAGCAAGCTGGGGTGGAAGCAAAGAGGACGGTGTGCCAGGGACCAAGCATACCAGTACTGTCCAGGCTTCCCCCTCCAGCTGAGGCATGGGGGTAGGGAGGCTCAGCTGCTTTAGATCCAGGATATTGCCAGACAGCCTGGGATAGCCTTAGAATATAGGTTTCCAAGGTCCCTGTTATGGTGTGAGGAAGGAAAGAGGGAAGCAATATGCATGCCCCTTCCTCTTCTAGGCCCCGCTTCTGTGCCACCTCTCTAGAGCTAGACCCGTGGTTCTCAACCTTCCTAATGCCACGACCCTTTAATACAGTTCCTTATGTCGTGGTGACCCCCAACCATAACATTATTTTCATTGCTACTTCATAACTGTAATTTTGCTACTGTTTGGAATCGTAATGTAAATACCTGACATGCGGGATGGTCTAAGGCGACCCCTGTGAAAGGGTCGTTCGACCCCCAAAGGGAGTGCGACCCACAGGTTGAGAACCGCTGAGCTAGATGGAACAGGCTCCAGGGAAAGAAAGTGCTTCCTGCTCGCAGCCGCAGAGCTGCTCCATCTCTTTCTTGTTTTGCCTTCTTTGCTTCTCGATGTTTACTAATGTCCAGGCATTGGGTTAGGTGTTTCCACTTTGCACCTCAACCCATTTGTGTTCCTGTCTCAGAATTTCAGACTTCAGTCTTTACACAATTCAGCCCCCCTCGCTGGTTCCCTATAACTAATTCTTTTTTTCTTTTTTTTTGAAACAAATTCTCACTCATTTGCCCCAAGCTAGAGTGCCTTGGCATCAGCCTCACTCACAGCAACCTCAAACTCCTGGGTTCAAGTGATCCTCTGCCTCAGCCTCCTGAGTAGCTGGCACTACATGCTCCTACCATAATGCCTAGCTAGTTTTTCTCTTTTTAGTAGAGATGGGGTCTCACTCTTGCTTAGGCTGTTCTCGAATGCCTCAGCTCAAGGGCTCCTTCTGCCTTGGCCTTCCGGAGTGCTAGGATTACAGGTGTGAGCCACCTTGCCCGGCCTATAACTAATTCTTTTAGGGCCTGGGTCACCTCCTTTTTGGCAAGCTCTTCATGAGGCCAGCTCCTAGGAAAAGGATGTGTCTACTCAGGGGCCTCTGTGTCTTCATTTCATGTCATATTAAAGGTGCTTCCAAGTGGGTTAGAACCACTATGTAGAAAAGTTCCTCTTTTTTCCTCCCATTGAGGCACTTCCATCTCTTGCAATGATGCTGAAGCAAAGAACCCAAATTGGAAAAAGGAAAAAGGCACCAGTTACCATCCAGATTGATTGGAACTAGGGGCAGGGGCACCATGGCTACCGCAAACCCCCATGGCACAGAGAAACCCAAGTCTCACATGCCCTGCTGATGACTTTTTGACCCTGCCACACAGCATCCTGAGCTCCCCTGGGGACAGCCATCCCATCTCCTTTATATCTCATTTATACAGTACTAGCTCTTTGGTTGCTTAAAATGCCAAACCATTTCTCTATAGAGTGAGGAAATATCTAGAAACACACATCATCCAGGAAGGCAATTCAGTGCCCAGATGTCCTAGATCCAGTTCCATGCAGTTTGCTGTGGCTTTTACAGACATATCTTATCACCTTCCTTCCCTAGCCCACCTCATCCATTTTTACTTTCTATCTCTATGGTCTGGTTACTCTCTTCTACACACCAAGTGTTCATTTCCTCCCTCTTCCATTCGGCTTCATACCTTCATGGACACCGTTTCTGCCTAGATCATCCTCTATTGCCTCCATCATTATCTGTCCATAACTTATCTCAAGATCTAACTCAAACTTCACCTTCTCCAAGAAGACTTCCTTGTGCATTCCTTTTTTTTTTTTTTTTGAGATAGAGTCTCGCTCTGTTGCCCTGGCTTGAGTGCCCTGGTGTCATAGCTCACAGCTACCTCAAACTCTTGGTTCAAGCAACCCTCTTGCCTCAACCTCCTGAGCAGCTGGGGTGACAGGCACCTGCCATAACCCCCAGCTAGTTTTCCTATTTTTAGTAGAGACAGGTCTCCCTCTAGCTCAGGCTGACCTCCAATTACTGAGACCCAGAACTCCTGAGCTCAAGCAATCCACCCACTTCGGCCTCCCAGAGTTTGAGGATTACCGTGAACTCCGGCACCAGCCATTGTGCATTCTTTTTTTTTTTTTTTATTAATTGATTTCTGTGTACATTGATGCAAACATGGGGTACATTGTGCTGTTTCATATACAATTTGAAACACCTTCATCAAGCTGGTTAACATAACTTTCATATCATTTGTGTATCAACACATTTATATTCTAGTTCTAGAAAAGTTCACTTGTACCCTTGTTAGACAGATATATAGGTAATCTTTCCCATCACCCTCCCACCACCCATCCACCCTTCTCCCCTCCCCTTCTCCGCCCCCTCCCCATATTTTTGGGCTAGAATTAATTTGAATCTTTTGCTTGAGAGCTAAAGATTAGTTTCATAAAAGGGCTGTGTACATTGGATACTTTTGTAAAGATAATCCGTGAGAAGATCTGGTAAAACTCTATACGTGATTCAATTGTGAGTTATGAGGAATAGTATTGTTTGATGGCCCTGACAATATTTTAAATCAATTCCTTATATCTTTGCCAAGTTCTCCCACAACCTCTCCTTCTTTAATTCCAATCACTGTCCAGGAGCCCTTCTCAAAGGCTCCCTGGAAACCCTAGGCCCTGTCTTTTACTGCTAAGTTCTCCTAACTCAACCCTATGAGAAATCGATCAGGATCCTGGCATCTTTCACACACTTCCCGCTCTCTCTTCTTTACCTGTTTCTCTTGCTCTCTCCTGGTTGCATCCAACTCCATCACTTCTCCCTTCTGTGTCCTGTTTCTCTCTTCTTCTTCCCCCTCCTCATCCTCATCCTGCTTCTCATCCTAGTTTCTCTGGTGGCTTTCTCTCCCATATTTTTTCTCATGTTTTTCCTTCTTTTAGGACACAAAAGGACTGTGGAGAAGATCTGTGAGTTCCTGGGTGAAAAGGTAGAGCCAGAAGAACTCAGCCTAATCCTGAAGAATAGCTCCTTTGAGGTCATGAAAGAAAACAAGATGTGTGATTACTCCAAGCTGGGTGACGATTATTCAGTTGACAAAAACCCACTTATGAGAAAAGGTAAAAGAAAATGTTCTGGTTTCAAAATTTCTCAGAATACATGGAGGGCGTTCTTGTGATTACAACAGGGGCTAAAGGTTGAGATGAAGAGTATTTGAGTGTGTCAACTGCAACTGCTCCTCCCACAGAACATTTCTCATGTCCCTTCCTCAGGGGGTCTCTTCTCATGGTGCTGGTGTGGACTACAGGCCCTCAGAGAAGCTTGATCCATCCTGGAATGGTTACCCAACTGACGAGAAATCATTTAGATTCTTCTGAAAATTTGACACAAGACAATGTCCATTGTAAAACAAGTAAGCAGGTTAATTAGCTCCTCCTGCCAGCTTTGTAAGCCATGATGAACCTGGGCAAGGAGGATGGAATTGGGACATTCAAATGGGGGCTCCCAATTGGACAGTTAGTGTAGAGAACTATCCTTAACAAAGGCATGAATGAAGGATTGACTCAGCTGGGAAAAGGACACAGGAGAGACATTGCTACCAGACATTTTAAGGCCCCCTGTGGTTAAAGCTTACCCATGCCGCTACCCTTGAGTTCAAGACAAATGGAAATATCTTTTGCAAAGACTTCAAGAATTTATTTTTATTCCAAAATACTACACTTCAAATGTATCTAGAATGGTGATCCCTCAAAGAAAATAATCAAATGCTTCTAAAGCATCAAAGGACCTTGAGCAGCTTGTGCTGTCTCAGTTGGCCAGGAGGACAGAGTCAAGAAGGTCAGTCTTGAGCCCTAACATCTAATGGAATTGTCCCTGCTGGGTTTTGGATTTTGGGGGTCTCATGACATCCTTCTTCTTTCAAATATCCTTCTTATTGAATGAGAAGATCCGTCTTACACTTGTCCCACGATTGCATTTTGACTGTGGGTAGCAGGTCTGGTTTCACACCTTAGCAACTAGTGAAGAATTTTGCCTCAGAACGAATCATATGTCAAGTCTCACTCATGCCTTGGTGAGACTTAGGTGATATTTACACAAGATAGAGTTGATGCAGGGGTAGGTTAAGCCTTTTGGGCCACTGGAGAGGATGCAAGAATTATGCCTATGTGATGGGGGTGCAGAAGGCAGAGTGATATGAGCTGAATTGGGTTCCCCAAATTCATATGTTGAAGTCTTAATCTCGTGCACTTCGGAATGAAATAATATTGGGATGTAAAGTCTTTAAATAGAAGTAATTAAGTCACAATGAGGTTTATAGGATGAACCCTAACCCGAATGACTCCATCCTTAGAAGACACGTGGACGCACGCACAAGCACACACAGAGACGACGCAAGAGAAAAATGGATGTTTCCAGGGCCCCAGTTACATGTTAGATGCTCTGCTCTGTCATTTCTACTACACTAATATGTAATTTACATCTATATATTATTAACTTGTATAAAATTATGTATCGTTCTTTGTTAATCTACTTAATATATTGATATATGTAAATATTAATTTATATGCTATATCAAATAATGAGATAACATGTAATTAAGGGTATTACTCCTGGCATACAAATCTTTGGCTTCAAATCCAAATCCATCACTTTAATAATGCAACTTCTCAAAGTCTTTTTTTTTCCTCCTCACATTTCAAATAGAAATAATATTAGTGAATTTTTTTTTCTTTTTTGAGTCAGTCTTGATCTGTCACCCAGATTGGAATGCAGTGGTGTGATCTTAACTCACTGCAGCCTCAAATCCTGGAACCAAGTAATCCTACCTCAGCCCTCCAAGTAGATGGAATTACTGGCATACACCACTGGTACACCACTGGGCCCATCTGATTTTTTTTTTTTTTTTTTGAGACAGTGCCTCAAGCTATCGCCCTGGGTCAAGTGCCATGGTGTCAGAGCTCACAGCAACCTCAAACTCCTGGGCTTAAGCAATTCTCTTGCCTCAGCCTTCTGAGTAGCTGGGACTACAGGTGCCCGCCACAATGCCTGGGTATTTTTTGGTTGTAGTTGTTATAGTTCAGCAGGCCCAGACCAGATTCAAACCCAGCAGCTCTGGTGTATGTGGCTGGTGCCTTAGCCACTTGAGCAACAGGTGCCACACCATCTGATTTTTCTTATTTTTATTTTTATTTTATTTTATTTGAAAGACAGAGTCTCACTATGTCACGCCTCATAGCAACCTCAAACTCTAGGGCTTGAGCAATTCTCTTTCCTGAGCCTCCATGTACCTGGTACTACCGGCACCTGCCACAACACCGGCTATTTTTTGGTTGTAGTTGTCATTGTTGTTTAGCAGGCCAGGGCCGGGTTTGTATCCCCCAGCCCTGGTATATGTGGTCAACACCCTAACCACAGGGCTATGGGTGCCAAGCCAGGTTTTTCTTACTTTTAGTAGAGACAGGGCTCTCCCCAAGGTTGCCCAGGATGGTCTGACTCCTAGGATCAAGCAATCATCCCACCTAGGCCTCCCTAGCAACACTATTACAAGTGAAAATTCCTGCGCTCAGTACATTTTTTAATTCTTTTTTTCATCCTTTCAGCAAATATTTACTGATAATCAATCTATATCTGTCTCTTCTTGAACCACTAACTCTATTACAATTTGATATTAAAGTTGTAACAGTCTAAAATTTATATGTTTTCCATGGAGGATACATGTTCCACACCTGCACCTCAAAAGACAAATTCATAGAGCCCCTGCTACAGCGAAGTGTTATGAAGGAAAATACAGCAGATTGGAGACTGGCAGTTCTAAATTGGGGGATGAGAGAAGCTCATTGAGAAGACTGCCCTGGAGCCAGGACTGGAAAAGGCAAAGAGGCAGGACACAGACACACCTGGGAGAGGAGCATTGCAGGGAGAAGACTCAGGAAACACATGTGGTCTGAGCGGTGGGGACACCTGCCACCTGTGAGGCAGAATCACAAGTCTCAGGGTGATGGAGCACAGTGAACTAATGGATTGTCACAGGGGATGAAGTCAGAGAAACCCAGGGACATGGATCACTGGGAGCCTTACAAGCACCTGATACACTTGTCTGTGTGAAACTAAGAGTCCTTGAACTTGAACAGGAAAGGAGCAGGATGTGTCTTCCTTTGTCAAGGGATCAAGAGAGATGCTGTCTGAGATGGACTGTTATGGGAGATGAGTCCCAAACAGAGGGACTGCTAACAGTCTGTCACTATAATGCAGGAGAGAAATGATGTTGGCTCAGGTCGGGGTGGTACGAGGTGGGGTGGTGGGAAGTGTCTGAATTCTGGATGTGTCTGCAGACATAGTGGGTGTGACTGTGGAGGGACTGTGCACAGGAGGGGCTGGGAGAGAGGGAAAGGTAAGTCACCTCCAGGCAAGCAGGTGTGCTGCCAGGAGGCACAAGGGCCCACCAGTGGACCACAGGTCACTGCGCTGTATTAGC
>CAUYQV010018365.1:0-44974 GCA_963574575.1 Galagoides demidoff
CAGCTCAAGATCCTAATCTAAGCACATCTGTAATGTCCCATTTGCTTTGTAAGGGAAAATATTAACAGGTTCTGGGGATTAGGATTTGGACATCTTCAGAAGCCATTACTCTGCTTAACATAAAGCCATAAATTATTATTATTTTTTTTTTTGAGACAGAGCCTCAAGCTGTCCGCCTGGGTAGAGGGCCATGGCATCACAGCTCACAGCAACCTCCAACTCCTGGGCTCAAGCGAGTCTCCTGCCTCAGCCTCCCAAGTAGCTGGGACCACAGGCGCCCGCCACAATGCCCGGCCATTTTTTGGTTGCAGCCATCATTGTTGTTTGGTGAGCTCGGGCTGGGGATTCGAACCCGCCACCTTAGGTGTACGTGGCTGGCGCCTTAGCTGATTGAGCCACAGGCGCCGAGTCCCAACTATTTTTTTGGTTGCAACCATCGTTGTTTGGCAGGCCCAGGCTGGATTCGAACCCGCCAACTCAGGTGTATGTGGCTGGTGCCTTAGCCACTTGAGCGACAGGTACAAGCCTCTTTTTATTTTTTCTTTCTTTGAGACACAGTTTTACTATGTCACCCTTGGTAGAGTGCTGTGGTGTCACAGCTCACAGCAAACTCAAACTCTTGGGCTTAAATGATTCTCTTGCCTCGGCCTCCCAAGTAGCTGAGACTACAGGCACCCACCACAACACCTGACAATTTTTTTGTTGCAGTTGTTGTTTAGCTGGATGGCCTGGGCCAGGCTGGAACTTGCTACCCTCAGGTCGGCATGTGGCCAGCACCGTAACCACTGTGCTATAGGTGCCGTGGGAGGATGATTCTTTTTGTTGTCTATTTTTGAAGTGTTTTGTAATGTGCTTTTGTTACTTTATAAAGAAAAGAATCTCTGGACAGTGCCTGTGACTCAGTGGGTAGGGTGTCAGCCCCTTATACCAAGAGTGGCAGGTTCAAACCTTGTCCTGCCCAAACTGCAACAAAAAATAGCTGGGCATTGTGGTGGGGGCCTATAGTCCCAGGTACTTGGGAGGCTGAGGCAGGAGAATCGCCTAAGCCCAGGAGTTAGAGGTTGCTGTGAGCTGTGATGCCATGGCACTCTACCGAGGATGATAAAGTAAAATTCTGTCTCTGAAAAAAAAAAAGAAAAGAATCCATGTAGGGCAGTGCCTGTGACTCAGTGAGTAGGGCACTGGCCCTGTATACTGAGAGTGGTGGGTTCAAACCAAGCCCCGGCCAAATTGCAACAAAAAATAGCCAGGCATCGTGGCGGGTGCCTGTAGTCCCAGCTACTTGGGAGCATGAGGCAAGAGAATCGCCTATGCCCAAGAGCTGGATGTTGCTGTGAGCTGTGATGCCAGGGCACTCTGCCAAGGGTGACAAAGTGAGACTCTGTCTCAAAAAAAAAAAAAAAAAAAAGAGGGCAATGCCTATGGCTCAAGGAGTATGGTGCTGGCCCCATATACCAGGGGTGGTAGGTTCTAGCCTGGTTCCAGCCAAAACTGTGGGGGAAAAAAAAAGAATTCCAATATTAATTGGAATTATAATCATATCAAAAAATAAGGCAACAATCCAATACTTTTGTAAATGGAAAAAATAAGAGATGTGCACTTAACTTTTCCACTACTCCATCTCATTGATTCTCCTTCATGCTTAATTTTCCATGGCAGTTACGACACATGGATCCAAGCCAGTGAAATTGAAGCATCTGTGGAAGATGCTCCAGCTCCTGAAAAACCTAGGAAGGTGAGCTTTTCTTGTATCCCCTGCCCTAAGAAGAATACAACTCTTTGGAGGTGGAACAAAGGCTCCTATGCTCTGGGCTTTTCTGTTAAGGAGCCCCAGACAGAGCTGTGGCTTCCAAGCTTCCCTTTAGCACAGTCTGCCTTTGTACTTTAGGTTCATGCAAAGTGGATCCTAGACACTGACACCTTCAATGAATGGATGAATGAAGAAGACTATGAAGTAAATGACGACAAAAACCCTGTCTCCCGCCGAAAGAAGATTTCAGCTAGGACGTTGACAGATGAGGTAGAAATCCTGTTCTTGGGCGGCACCTCTGGCTCAGTGAGTAGGGTGCCAGCCCTGTATACTAAGGGTGGCAGGTTCAAACCCAGCCCTGGCCAAACTGCAACAAAAAATAGCCGGGCATTGTGGCGGGTGCCTGTAGTCCCAGCTACTCAGGAGGCTGAGGCAAGAGAATCACCTAAGCCCAAGAACTGGAGGTTGCTGTGAGCTGTGACACCATGGCACTCTACCAAGGGCAACAAAATGAGACTCTGTCTCTAAGAAAAAAAAGAAAAGAAATCCTGTTCTTTCTTCCTGGAGCCCTTAACATAAGTCTCAGAACAAGACTTCACTGGGCATTGTAGGCTGACATTTGTCCCATATCTCCAACCTGTAGGTGAACAGTCCAGATTCAGATCGAAGAGACAAGAAGGGAGGGAACTATAAGAAGAGAAAGCGCTCACCTTCTCCTTCACCAACCCCAGAAGCAAAGAAGAAAAATGCTAAGAAAGGGTATGCCAGCCCTAACTTGCCTCCATGTTATATTCCCCACACACATGCACAAGTTGAAGAAAAGAAATCCTGTCCTATGACCACCTGGCCAGGACCTGGGTAAGCTGTGATACTGCAGGTGTCCCAGGAGAGAGAAAGAGGAGATCTTCTGTAGCTTCTCAGTTGTTAGTCCCAGTTCCAACCACTCTTACGCTCAGAGAGCATGTAATTAAATTAAAAGCCTTTGCCACTTCCCATTACTCTGGTTACTCATTTCTATTTGTGCTCAGCTTTACTCTTGAAGTTGCTTCTCTTCCCTTGAAGTTCAGCTTCTGGATAGTCTTTGTCTAAGGATGACTGGGTTCTCTTTCATTCTCTTTCCCTTTCAGTCCCTCAACACCTTACACCAAATCCAAGCGTGGCCACAGAGAAGAAGAGCAAGAAGACCTGACAAAAGACATGGATGAGCCCTCACCAGTCCCCAATGTAGAAGAGGTGACCCTGCCCAAAACAGGTACGGGCCAAGCCAAACTTCTGAGACCACCACTACCCCTGTCCTGCCCTACTGTGCCAAACCTCCTGCGTGAGCTGATTTCCTAGGCCTAGCTCCAGGTCCAGATGATCTTTCCCTTAAATTTACCTGGTTATTGAAATTATTCTTACAACCATGTAAATCCTCTAACTTTATATCCATATTTGAATTATGGGCTGATAGTAATCATCTTCAAGTTCTGTTTGATCACACACTCTCATAAGTAAAATATATTTGAACATAAATGATATATACAGGTGGTGCCTGTGGCTCAGTGAGTAGGGCACCAGCCCTATATGCCGAGGGTGGCAGGTTCAAACCCGGCCATGGCCAAACTGCAACAAAAAAATAGCTGGGTGTTGTGGTGGGTGCCTGTATTCCCAGCTACTCGGGAGGCTAAGGCAAGAGAATCACCTAAGCCCAGGAGTTGGAGGTTGCTGTGAGGTGTGTGATGCCACAGCACTCTATTGAGGGCAATAGAGTGAGATTGTCTCTACAAAGAAAAAAAAAAAGATACATTGTATACGTGTATAAGCTACTGCTCTAGGAACATTATAAAACACATGCAAACATCTTTTAAAAAAGAAAATAGGAGAAATAAAAACAGACACAATGAGTGGCGATGCCCATAGCTCAGTGGGTAGAGCCCTGGCCACATACACTGAGGCTGGCAGGTTTAAACCTGGCCTGGGCCAGCTAAACAACAATGACAACTGCAACAAAAAAATAGCCAGGCATTGTGGTGGGCGCCTGTAGTCCCAACTACTTGGGAGGCCAAGGCAAGAGAATCACTTCAGCCCCAAAGTTTGAGGTAGCTGTGAGCTGTGACATCACAGCACTCTATCCAAGCCAACAGCTTGAGACTGTCTCAAAAAAAAAAAAAAGACATAAAGAGAAGTCATGATATTTTCCTTCTGTATTCCAGTGCATCATTTGCATCCTATGTGAGAAACCCACTTTGGAGATCATTACTTTGTAATACTGTTTATAGTCTGTATTTCATAAACTAGCCCCAAATATTCTAGGAGTATATTTCAGGAGTAAGGTTAAGAGTACCACTGAGAAAAGCCTGGTGCAGTGGCTCATCCGTATAATCTCAGCAAGACCATGTCTGTAAAAATAGCCAGGTGTTGTGGCGGATGCCTTTAGTCCTAGCTACTTGGGACATTGAGGCCAGAGGATCACTTGGGCTCAGGAGTTTGAGGTTGCTGTTAGCTATGAGGCTATGGCACTCTACCCAGGGTGACAAGAGGAGATTCTGTCCCAAAAAGAAAAAAAGTAGATCTAACTACTCCCCGGGTATGGTGGCTCATGCTTGTAAATTAGGAAGTAGAGGTGGGTGAATCACCTGAGCTTGAATTCAAAACCAGCCTGGGCAAGTGTGAGACCCCATCTCTAAAAAAATAGTGGGCATTCTGGTGGGTGTCTATAGTACCAGCTACTTGGGATGCTGAGGCAAGAGGATTGTGGAGCCAGAGAGTTTGAGGTTGCTGTGAGCTATGACATCAGGGTACTCAATTGGGGGCAACAAAGTAAAACTCTTTCTCAAAAAAAAAAAAAAGATCTAACCACTCCTCAACAAAGTGATACTGCAGGTATCACAGAGTGATTTGATCAGATCTAGTCTGAGTCCATTAAGGACTTACAGACACATAGATAGAGATAGGGGCCTATCAAAGTAAAAAATGATTATGAATGCACATAAAGAAGTTAAATGGCTCGGCGCCTGTGGCTCAATCAGCTAAGGCGCCAGCCACTTACACCTAAGGTGGCGGGTTCGAATCCCCAGCCCAGGCCCGCCAAAACAACAATGATAGCTGCAACCAAAAAATGGTCGGGCGTTGTGGCGGGCGCCTGTGGTCCCAGCTACTTGGGAGGCGGAGGCAGGAGACTCGCTTGAGCTCAGGAGTTGGAGGTTGCTGTGAGCTGTGATGCCATGGCACTCTACCCAGGGGGATAGCTTGAGGCTCCGTCTCAAAAAAAAAAAGAAGTTAAATGGATTTTGATTGGAGAAGGGGGTAAGGTAATAAGTGAGTTTCAGGCGGCGCCTGTGGCTCAATCGGCTAAGGCGCCAGCCACATAGACCTAAGGTGGCGGGTTCGAATCCCCAGCCCGGGCCTGCCAAACAACAATGATGGCTGCAACCAAAAAATGGCTGGGCATTGTGGTGGGCGCCTGTGGTCCCAGCTACTTGGGAGGCTGAGGCAGGAGACTAGCTTGAGCCCAGGAGTTGGAGGTTGCTATGAGTGGTGATGCCATGGCACTCTACCCAGGTGGATAGCTTGAGGCTCCGTCTCCAAAAAAAAAAAAAAAAAAAAAAAGTGAGTCTCAAGCCCTTGAATGATGGTGACTGGTGAGAGTTACTGTAATTTAATTAGTTTGAAAAAATTTCTGGAGCAATTGGCATGTCTAGTACTATTAAAGAGTGGAGAAGGTCTTCATTCCTAGCAGTTTGGGAGTCTGAGGTGGGAGGATCACTTGAAGGCAGAAGTTAGAGATCAGCCTGAGCTACATAGTAAGATCCTTTCTCTAAAAAATTTAAAAATTGGCTCGGCGCCAGCCACGTACGCCTAAGGTGGCGGGTTTGAATCCCCAGCCCGGCCTGCCAAACAATGATGGCTGCAACCAAAAAAATGGCCGGGCGTTGTGGCGGGTGCCTGCGGTCTCAGCTACTTGGGAGGCGGAGGCAGGAGACTTGCTTGAGCCCAGGAGTTGGAGGTTGCTATGAGCTGTGATGCCATGGCACTCTACCCAGGGGGATAGCTTGAGGCTCCGTCTCAAAAAATAAAAATAAATAAAAAATTTAAAAATTAGCCAGCCTGGTGGCGTACATCAGTAGTCTCAGCTCAGACAGTAGTGTTGCTCAAGTCCAGAAGTTCAAGGCTGTAGTGAGCTATGAAGATACCATTGTAATACAGACCAGGCAACAGAAAAAGACCTTATCTCAAAAAACAAAACAAGGCTCAGCGCCTGTGGCTCAATAGGCTAAGGCACCAGCCACGTACACCTAAGGTGGCGGGTTTGAATCCCCAGCCCGGGCCCGCCAAACAACAATGACGGCTGCAACCAAAAAATGGCTGGGCGTTGTGGCGGGCGCCTGTGGTCCCAGCTACTTGGGAGGCGGAGGCAGGAGACTGGCTTGAGCCCAGGAGTGGGAGGTTGCTGTGAGCTGTGATGCCATGGCACTCTACCCAGGGGGATAGCTTGAGGCTCCGTCTCAAAACAAAACAAAACAAAACAAAAAGAGTGAAGAGGTGAGAGCTTGAATTAGGCAGAATCTGTCTGATAAAATGACTCTCTTCTGGCAGTCAACACTAAGAAGGACTCAGAGTCAGCCCCAGTCAAAGGCGGCACCATGACTGACCTGGGTAAGATGGGAGCCTCTTGGGTAAGGTAGTCGGCCACGGGTAGGGGAGGGCTCAGCTGCCACCTTTCCCCTAGCTTTTCAATGGGGCCTCGCCTGCTCCTTAGGAGGTTCCAGCCTTATATGTTGCTATCCTTTTCTTTCAGATGAACAGGAGGATGAGAGCATGGAGACCACTGGCAAGGTGGAGCCAGTTTAGAGAGGCCCTACCTCTCTATGTGATTCTGATTTGTGATTATAAGGTTCCTTCTCCCCAGGCTTTTTTATTGCCCAGACTTTTCCCACTCTAGACTAATTCTAGCTGTTGCTCAATAGTCTGACTCTTTCAGAGTCCTGGGACCCATGACTGCTCATTCCCATCACCTGCCTTTAGTGTCAACATTCCTGGGGTATGGGAGAAGCAGAGGGTTTCTAGGGGAAAATGGAAATGTTGAGTGTCCAGCAGCCTCCATACTCACAGGATGAAGATGAGAACAGTACGGGGAACAAGGGGGAGCAGACCAAGAATCCAGACTTGCATGAGGACAACGTGACTGAGCAGACCCACCACATCATCATTCCCAGCTATGCAGCCTGGTTTGACTACAATAGGTATTGTTGCTCCAGCTTCTCATTGAGTCTTATTTCCTTGCCTGCAGGGGTCAAGGGGCTGTTTCTCCTCTTACCTCCTCCAAATAAGTTATTTCTTCCTTAGCCAGATAGGCCAGGGTATGCTTCAGTTTCACAAGAGCTCCTGTGCTCTTTTTGAGTCTTAAAACCCTGGTGGGAAGTTCTCCCTAAGCTTCTAGTTTCTTCCTACAGTTTCTTACTGTTTTCCCACTCTGCCTTCTAGGCTGTCCTCCCTGTGGGTCTCCCATCCTTCCTAATCCATTCTGGCTTCTCTTGCAGCGTTCATGCCATTGAGCGGAGGGCTCTCCCGGAGTTTTTTAATGGCAAGAACAAGTCCAAGACTCCAGAGATGTAAGAAAATCTTACCTCATGATTCTTTCTCCCTTTTGTCCTCATTTACCTTCCGCATCCAACAACATCTCTCAGTTTAGCAAACATCTCTTGAGCTCCTTCTATGAGCCAGACACTGTGCTAGGCTTACAAAGACATGGTATCAGAGCAACACCTGTAGCTCAAAGGAGTAGGGCGCCGGCCCCATATGCCAAAAGTGGCAGGTTCAAACCCAGCCCCGGCCAAAAACTGTAAAAAAAAAAAAAAAGACATGGTATCTGCCTTTAGGAAGCCCCAACCCAGCAGTTGGACCCATATTCTTTTATTTTTTAAGACGGAGTCTCAATTGAGTTGGCCTCGGTAGAGTGCTGTGGCATCATAGCTCACGGCAACTTCAAATTCTTGGGCCCAAGCAATTTTCTTGCCTCAGCATCCCAAGTAGCTGGGACTACAGGCACCCACTACAATGCCTGGCTATTTTTAGATATGAGGTCTCGTTCTGGCTCAGACTGGTCTCAAACCTGTGAACTCAGGCAATCCACCTGCCTCAGCCTCCCAGAGTGCTGGGATTACAGGCATGAGCCATTGCACTTGGCCCAACCCATGTTCTTTAGGTTCTTTAGGTTGTGCCCAAGGGTAATACTAAATGTGCTCCAAAGGCTCACATTTTTTTAACAGAGTACAAAGCCTTTTAATCCATATTTACTGATACTGTCTATTATACAGTGTCCCTACCGCAAAAAATAGCTTGGATTAAAGTATTAATAACTATTATCAGGAGGGTTCCTAAGATTAGGTTTTTTGGTTTTGTTTTTTTTTTGTTTGTTTGTTTTTGAGACGGAACCTCAAGCTATCCCCCTGGGTAGAGTGCCATGGCATCACAGCTCATAGCAACCTCCAACTCCTAGGCTCAAGTGAGTCTCCCACCTCAGCCTCCCAAGTAGCTGGGACCACAGGCGCCTGGCCATTTTTTGGTTGCAGCCATCATTGTTGTTTGGCGGGCCCGGGCTAGGGATTCGAACCCGTCACCTTGGGTGTATGTGGCTGGCGCCTTAGCCGCTTGAGCCACAGGCCCCAAGCCCTAAGATTAGGTTTTGACAGAAAAATAAGAGAAGACTCAAGTCTGTGAATTAAAGGGTCTCTGGGAGAAAAGTAGAGGCTTGGTGGCCAGACGTGGTGGCCCCCCTTCTTTAATCTTAGCACTTTGAGAGGCTGAAGCAGGCAGACTACTTGAGCTCAGGAGATTAAGACTAGTCTAAGCAGGAGCAAGACCCTGTCTCTACTAAAAATAGAAAAATTAGCCAGGTGTTTTGGTGGGTGCCTATAGTCCCAGCTATTGAGGAGGCTGAGGCAAAAGGATGCCTTGAGCCTAGGAGCTAGAGGTTGTTGTGAGCTATAACACCATGGCACTTTACCCAGGGTAGGGCAACAGAGTGAGACCACAAAAAAAGAGATAGTACAGGCTTGGGTCTCAGAAGTCTTCATGTCGGCTTGTCGCCTGTAGCTCAGCGGCTAGGGCGCCAGCCATATACACCAAGGCTGACAGTTTCAAACCCAGCCTGAGCCAGCTAAACAACAATGATGACTGTAACAAGAAAATAGCCGGGTGTTCTGGCGGGCACCTGTAGTCCCAGCTACCTGGGAGGTTGAGATAAGAGAATCGCTTCAGCCCAAGAGTTTGAAGTTGCTGTGAGCTATAACACCATAGCACTCTACCTATGGCGACTTAGTAGATGCTGTCTTTAAAAAAAAAAAAAAAAGTATGTTCTTTAAAGTTTTACTTCAGGCCAAACATACTTGTCTTTGGATGAGACTTGGCAATCTTCCATGGTTAGGGATACTTTAGGATAAATCCAAGATGAGGTATGTGAGACTGAGAACTCAGTGAGTTTTCTTGTCAGCTGTTCCTCAGCTTCCTCTCTGTAGGGTCTTTTCTTCCTTCCACATTTCTTTCCCCACAATTTGATATGGTTCTTTCTTCTTCCTGGAGAAAGCAGTATATGTGAAAATGGGGAAAAAGGAAATAGTAATAGTGATCAGGTAAAATGGATTCAACATGATGTACAGGCAGGACTGGAATAGGAATTGTGCTCTTGGTATAAAATAGTAAATGATGATAATTGCTTGAATCTCTTGAGAGCTTGCTGTCTTCTAGACACTAGCATAAGTGTCCAATATACATTCATGAATTTAATCTTTACCTCATCCTTAGACGTAGTTACTGTTATCATCAATTTACAGACTAGGAAACTGGGGCATAGAGGGATTAAGTCACGTGCATAAAGTCACAGCTAGTAAGTAGTAAAACCAGAATGTGAATCCTTTAATTTGGCTTATGTTCTCAAACTTTACCCTAAACCACATAATAGTTACCACCTTTTGAGTTCCTGTGATGTGCCAAGCACTGTAATAGTACTTCTCAGATCTCTGTACTCCTCACCATTCTATTTTATAGATGAGGAAACTGAGGTTCAAAAAATGGAAGTAGGCTGGGAGTATTGGCTCACTCCTATAATCCTACCACATGGGGAGGCCAAGGTGGAAGGATCACCTGAGGCTAAGAATTCAAGACTAGCCCCTAACAATATAGTGAGACTTTGTCTTTACAAAAAAATTAAAATAAGGCTTGGCGCCTGTAGCTCAAATGGCTAAGGCGCCAGTCTCGTACACCTGAGCTGGTGTGTTCAAATCCAACCCGGGCCTGCCAAACAACAATGACAACTACAACCAAAAAATAGCCAGGCGTTGTGGCGGGCGCCTGTAGTCCCAGCTACCTGGGAGGCTGAGGCAAGAGAATCGCTTAAGCGCAGGAGTTGGAGGTTGCTGTGGGCTGTGATGCCACGGCACTCTACCCAGGGCAACAGCTTGAGGCTCTGTCTCAAAAAAAAAAAAAAAGCCACACCTATAGTGCTAGCTGCTTGGGAAGCTGAGCCTAGAGGCTCAAACCTGGAGGTTCAAAGTTGCAGTGAACCATGATCATACCAGTGCAGTCTAGCCTGGGTGACAGAGCAACATTCTCTCTCAAAAATAAGGTTCCGTGCCCGTAGCCCAGTGGTTAGGGCACCAGCCACATACACCAGGGCTGGTGGATTTGAACGTACTGGGGCCTCCTAAACAATGATAACTACAACAAAAAAATATCCAGGCTTTGTGTTGGGCACCTGTAGTCCCAGCTATGTGGGAGGCTGAGGTAAAAGAATCTCTTAAGCCCAAGAATTTGAGGTTGCTGTGAGCTGTGACACCACAGCACTCTACCGAGGGTGACATAGTGAGACTCTGTCAAATAAATAAATAAACAAGTTAAGTAAGCCGGGGTGGCTCATGCCTATAATCCTAGCACTCTCGGAGGCTGAAGCAGGTGGATTACCTGAGTTCAGGAGTTCGAGACCTGCCTGAGCAAGTGCAAGACTCCAAGTCTAAAAATTAGTCAGATGTCATGGCAGGGGCCTGCTAGTCTCAGCTACTTGGGAGGCTGAGGCAAGAGGCTCTCTTGAGCTCAAGAGTTTGAGGTTGCCATGAGCTATGACACCACAGCACTATATTGAGGGTGATAAAGTGAGACTATCTCAAAAAAAGGCTCAGCGCCTGTAGCTCAGTGGGTAGAACACTGGCCACATACACCTAGGTAGATGGATTCGAACCTGGCCCAGGCCTGCTAAATAGCAATGACAACTGCAACAAGAAAATAGCCAGGGGCGGTGCCTATTGTTCAGTGGGTAGGGCACCAGCCCCATATACCAAGGGTGGTGGGTTCAAACCTAGCCCCGGTCAAACCACAACAAAGAATAGCCAGGCATTGTGGTGGGTGCCTATAGTCCCACTTACTCAGGAGGCTGAGGCAACAAAATTGCATAAGTCCAGGAGTTGGAGGTTGCTGTGAGCTGTGTGATGCCATGGTGCTCTACTGAGGGCAATAAAATAAACTCTATCTCTAAAAGAAAAAGAAAAAAAAGCCGGGCATTGTGGTAGATGACTATAGTCCCAGCTACTTGGGAGTCTGAGGCAAGAGAATCACTTAAACTCAAGAATGGGAGGGTGGGCTCAGCACCTTGGTTCAAGTGGCTAGGGCACCATCCACATACACCTAAGCTGGTGGGTTCGAATCCAACCTGGGCCCGCCAAACAGCACTGATGGCTGCAACCAAAAATTAGTCAGGCATTGTGGCGGGTGCTTGTAGTCCCAGCTACTTGGGAGGCTGAGGCAGGAGAATCACTTGAGCCCAGGTGTTGGAGGTTGCTGTGAGCTGTGATGGCACTGCGCTCTACCCAGGCTGACAGCTTGAGGCTCTGTCTCAAAAAAAAAAAAAAAGGCTGGGAGGATGAGCTCAGCACCTGTAACTCAGTGGCTAGGAGCCAGCCCAAACGCCAGAGCTGGTGGGTTCAAACCCAGCCCAGGCCAGCTAACTAATAGTGACATCTAAAACCAAAAAAGAGCGGAGCATTGTGACAGGCACCTGTAATCCCAGCTACTTGGGAGGCTGAGGCAAGAGAATCACTTAAGCCCAAGAGTTTGAGGTTGCTGTGAGCTGTGATGCTACAGCACTCTACCGAGGGCAACATAATGAGACTCTGTCTCAAAAAAAAGAAAAACATCATCATCAAGGAAAAGACATGTTTTAACCCCTTGTGTCTAGAACATAGCAAGCACTCAGTGTTTACTGTGTCAAATTATCTGCTCTTTTTCCATCTTTGTCGCATAGGAGTCATTCATTCTTTTCATTTTTCTACCCTTCAGACCTCAGCATGCATTTATTTTTCTTTCTCTTGTTCTCTCTCTCTTCTAAGCTACCTGGCCTATCGAAACTTCATGATTGACACATACCGACTCAACCCACAGGAGTATCTTACCTCCACCGCCTGCCGCCGGAATCTGGCAGGTGATGTCTGTGCCATTATGAGGTGGGTCTTGGAGCTGAGGGGTAGTGGATACATGAGGGTGACCACCTATGGCTGAGTCTTGGCAGAAGTAGAGATGCCAGCAAGAAACAGGAATAGGCAGGAAAAAAATCATGTCTAGTGAAAGAGAAGGTATAGGGTTGGCTAATGAGTGGCTTGAGGGAGTGGCAGTGTGCTCTCCACAGTATGGAATAAAGAGTAAAGAAGGATAGCCAGGCATTGTGGCGGGCTCTGTAGTCCCAGCTACTTGGGAGCCTGAGGCAAGAGAATCACCTAAGCCCAAGAGCTGGAGGTTGTTGTGAACTGTGACGCCACAGCACTACCGAGGGCAACAATGTGAGACTCTGTCTCTTAAAAAAAAAAAAAGAGTAAAGAAGGAATATGCCTGTAGTTGAACGTCATTTGTAGGCTGGGGTCAGTGGGTCATGCCCTAATTCTAACACTCTGGGACGTTTAGGTGGATAGATTGCTGGAGCTCAGAAGTTCAAGACCAATCTGAGCAAGAGTGAGACCCCCATCTTTACTAAAAATAGGAAAATGAGCCAGGCATTGTGGTAGGGTCCTGTAGTCTCAGCTACTCGGGAGGCTGAAGCTAGAGGATTGCTTGAATCCAGGAGTTTTAGGTTGCTGTGAGCTAGGCTAATGCCAGGGCACTCTAGTCTGGGGCAACAGAGGGATAGTCTGTCTCAGAAAAAAATTAAGAGGGGCTTAGGGGTGGTGCCTGTGGCTTAAAGGAGTAGGGCATTGGCCCCATATGCTGGAGGTGGTGGATTCAAACTCAGCCCCAGCCAAAAACTGCAAAAAAAAAAAAAAAAGAAAGACGGGCTTTGTAAGCTCCCACTTAAGGAGTACAATGTAGGGATAAATGGCACACCTCCTGGGTGAAGGACTCAGATATTACCTAAAAAGTGCAAACAATGTAACCCAAATGTAGGTACACTTATATTAATCCAAAGTAACAAATAAATGAGGAAGATACTTGCAGATACAGAGAGAGGGCCAGGCTGGAGCTATAGACTAGGGGTGTTTAGGTGGTAGGTGAACAGTGGGAGTAGATAGAATTTCCCAAAATGTAAAGTGAGCAGAGAAGAGGGCCAGGGGAGGGGGAGAAGCTGGGTGCCTTTCTGCTGTCTTGTGTGACCTCTGTCTCTATCCTCACAGGGTCCATGCCTTCCTAGAACAGTGGGGTCTTATTAACTACCAGGTGGATGCTGAGAGTAGACCAACCCCAATGGGCCCTCCACCCACCTCTCACTTCCATGTCTTGGCTGACACACCATCAGGGCTGGTGCCTCTGCAACCCAAGACCCCGCAGGTAGGGTGAGGTGCTGTGGGGGTGGGGTGGGTTGGAATGATTGGGCTTCTTTGGACTTTTCTTTTTCTGATTTTTTTAGGGTAATGTATCAGGAGTGTTTTGAGGCTTCTTCCTTTTCCATGAGATGCAAAGGGCCACAGGAATCAGCCCCATGTGTTTAATCTCAGCCTCTGCACCTAAGGCTATGGGGACTTGCTAAGGGAGAAGGGGCTGCTCCTTGCCCTCAAAGAACAGACAGGTTAATGTAGGGGATGGAGCAAACAGAGAAAAATGGCCTAAAATAAACTTGTATGAAATTTGTAAACTTTACCATCTTTCCCACTTTTTTTTTCATTTTTGCTTCATAATAATTGTCACCTCCATTTTTTTCCATTTTCACTTCATCCATTACAAAAGTTAATAAGAGAAAGGTTATGTGGCTTGCCCAAGGTCAGAGAGTACCAAATCTAGGATTAGAACCTAATTGTCCAGCTCCTAAGAGAACCTGTAAAGGTGTATGTGAAAACAAACGGGTATCATGTCAACTTCATGTATAATTAGTCATGAAGGGAACATGCAACAGTGGCATGAGTGCCCCCAGAGCTTGTGGGCCACCCAGCGTTTGGTCTTGAGGCCTCCAGGGCTTTGGCCTGGTCATTTTCTGCCCAGCCTCCATGACGCCAAGCTCTGTCTCCCAGGGCCGCCAGGTTGATGCTGATACCAAGGCTGGGCGAAAGGGCAAAGAGCTGGATGACCTGGTGCCAGAGACGGCTAAGGGCAAGCCAGAGCTGGTAGGTGGGGTGCAGACCCCGCTGGGCTTCTTATATGCCCCTTTATTGGGGGGCCCCTGCCCGGGAAGAAGAGACATGAGAGCAGAGGATCTACAGCAGTAAGGGAGGAAATCCCACCCAGGGGCCCCTGCCCCTGGCTTTGGGAAGGAAGCTCCTTCTGTCTGTTTTCTCTCTCTCTCTGCTCCGGGTTCCCAGTGGTCACTGTACTCAACTCTTTCTTTCCCTCCACAAATAGCAGACCTCTGCTTCCCAGCAAATGCTCAACTTTCCTGACAAAGGCAAGGAGAAACCAGCAGACATGCAGAACTTTGGGCTGCGCACAGACATGTACACGAAAAAGAATGTCCCCTCCAAGGTAAGGGTGTGGGCTAACTTCAGGGGCGGAGACCTTCATTCCTCAGGGCTCACCGGCTCCTCTCACCTGACTGGCATGTGTTTCCCCTGCAGAGCAAAGCTGCAGCCAGTGCCACTCGAGAGTGGACAGAACAGGAGACCCTGCTGCTCCTTGAGGTAATTGGGGCAAGGAAAAGAGTTCTATGAAAACATAAATACTTATATCGCTAGCTCATTTGAGAGTGGGGAGAGACGGTGGAGTCTGCAGTGAACAGAGCATGATCCTGCCCTGGTCTCTCCCCTTCCTTATGCCTGTCGCACCTGCGCCAGGACACAGCTCCAGGCCAGGGACTTGGGCAATTTCATTAACTTCATATCCTTTCTTAGTGCTCCTTCAAGATCCCCATTGGACCCAGCAGAGTACACAAAAACCAGAACACAGAGCGCTTTGAAGCCAGCTGCCCTTAGTAGGATGGGGGGAGTTGACCTTCGAGGAAGGTGGCTAAGTAAGCGGAGTTATGTCTCCACCACTACCACCAGGCACTGGAAATGTACAAAGATGACTGGAACAAAGTGTCCGAACATGTGGGAAGCCGCACACAGGACGAGTGCATCTTGCATTTTCTTCGACTTCCCATTGAAGATCCGTACCTAGAGGACTCAGAGGCCTCCCTGGGCCCGCTGGCCTACCAGCCCATCCCCTTCAGTCAGTCAGGCAACCCTGTTATGAGCACTGTTGCCTTCCTGGCCTCTGTCGTTGATCCCCGAGTCGCCTCTGCTGCTGCAAAGTCAGCCCTAGGTAATGGGAGGGGTCTTGGCCTTCTTAGTTTGTGTTTGAAGGACTAATTCTTGGGACCGTGAAACCCCTTCAAGTTTGGCTATCCAAATGGCCATGTCTGTGCTGGCCTCAGCTCAGACTCCATACTGTTCTTCACTGAAGAGATGGGCTTGTGAGGAAGTTTTCACAAGGATAGCCAGAACTGCTCCTCTGGGCCACTCCCAACCTCATCCCCTCTGGGTCTTGCAGAGGAGTTCTCCAAAATGAAGGAAGAGGTACCCACAGCCTTGGTGGAGGCCCATGTTCGGAAAGTGGAAGAAGCAGCCAAAGTGACAGGCAAGGCAGACCCAGCCTTTGGTTTGGAAAGCAGTGGCATTGCAGGAACTACCTCTGATGAGCCTGAGCGGATCGGTAAGGTCTGGCAAGTCCCCAGATTTCTCCCCTTTCACCAAAAGCCAGAGCCACCTGGCCTCCTTTATGCCACTGTGCCATGCATTGGCATCAGAGCACACATGAATGGGAGAACTAGTATTTTTAATTTTCCCCAGGTCTTTGTCTCGGGGGCCATTGCTCCCTACTGGTTTTCTCACAGAAATTTTGACTGGTAGAGGGACTGTTAGAAAAGTGTAGAGAGGCTCCGCACCTGTGGCTCAAGTGGCTAAGGCGCCAGCCACGTACACCTGAGCTGGTGGGTTCAAATCCAGCCTGGGCCCGCCAAACAACAATGACGGCTGCAACCAAAAAATAGCTGGGCGTTGGGGCAGGCACCTGTAGTCCCAGCTACTCGGGAGGTTGAGTGAGGCAAGAGAATCGCGTAAGCCCAGGAGTTGGAGGTTGCTGTGAGCTGTGATGCTACGGCACTCTACTAAGGGCAACAAAGTGAGACTCTGTCTCCACAAAAAAAAAAAAGAAAAGTGTAGAGAATGGCAGCACCTATAGCTCAGTGGGTAGGGCACCAGGACATACACAGAGGCTGATGGGTTCAAACTCAGTCCCTGCCAACTAAAGCAACAATGACAGCTGCAACAAAAAGATAGCCAGGTGTTTTGGCAGGCGCCTATAGTCCCAGCTACTTGAGAGGCTGAGGCAAGAGAATTGCTTAAGCCCATGAGTTGGAGGTTGCTGTGAACTGTGACACCATGGCACTCCACCGAGGGTGACATACTGAGACTGTCCCCTCACCCCCCAAAAAAGAAAAAGAAAAGTGTAAAGAAGCCAGTCATAGTGGCATGCATTTATAGTTCCAGCTACTGGGGAAGCTAAGGCAGGAGGGATCACTTGAGCCTAAGAGTTCAAGGCTGCAATGAGCCATGGTGACACCATTTCACTCTAGCCTGGGCAACAGAGTGAAACTTGATCTCAAAAAAAAGAAAGAAAAGAGGCTGGCGCCTGTGGCTCAAAGGAGTAGGGGGCTGGCCCCCTATGTCCCTATGGTGAAGGTGGTGGGTTCAAACCCAGCCCCAGCCAAAAACTATTAAAAAAAAAAAAAAAAAGAAAGAAAGAAAAGTGGTATAGAGACACTTTTGTGTATCAGACATTCCATGTCCCTTTCTATTCCCACGGGCTCAGAGGAGAGTGGAAATGACGAGACACGAGCAGAGGGCCCAGCCACAGATGAGAAGAAGGAACCCAAGGTACAGAGGGACCACCCAGACCAGGAGGTGGAGGGGTCACTCACAGCCCTGCAGAGATGGGAGCCTTGGCCTGGCTCAGCTCAGATGGGCAAGGGCTGGTCTTGGATGGGGCTATCCCCAGGGCCAGCTTACCTCCAAAGTAAAAGGAGTAAATACAGTCACAGTGTGAACCCTTTGTGTGGGACCTAAGTTACCCTAGCCCCTGATGTTCTCTCCTTTTCTTTTACTGGGACTTCAGGAACCCCGGGAAGGAGGGGGAACTATAGAGGAGGAAACAAAGGAGAAAGCCAGTGAGGCTCCCAAGAAGGACGAAGAGAAAGGGAAGGAAGGCGACAGCGAGAAGGAGTCAGAGAAGAGTGATGGGGACCCAATAGGTGAGCCTCCCAGAATGATAGGGGTACAAGAAAGAGAGGTGACACTACAGGACTAACTCAACCCTTATCCTGGCCCAGTGGATCCCGAGAAGGAGAAGGAGCCAAAGGAAGGGCAGGAGGAAGTGCTGAAGGAAGTGGTGGAGTCGGAGGGGGAAAGGAAGACAAAGGTGGAGCGGGACATTGGCGAGGGCAACCTCTCCACTGCTGCTGCTGCTGCCCTGGCTGCTGCTGCAGTGAAAGCCAAGGTGAGGCCAGATCCCAGAAACCTTAGGGAGGAAGATGCCCTTTCTGTAATCTTATTTCACTTAAAGGGAATCCTTCCTTACTTGAGAAATAATGCTGGCCTATTTTCTTTTTATCCTGAGAAGAGTTAGTCATTGCTAAGTTTTTAAAACTTTTTACCATTGGGCCTGTTTCTAGCCCTGTTATTATTTGACTCTATCTTTTTTTTTTTTTTTTGCCATTCTCTCTTCACGTTCTTTTAAAAATGTCAAGTCTGGGGTGGTGCCTGTGGCTCAGTGAGTGGGGCACTAGCCCCATATACCAAGGGTGGCAGGTTCAAGCCTGGCCCCGGCCAAACTGCAACAAAAAATAGCCGGGTGTTGTGGCAGGCGCCTGTAGTCCCAGCTACTTGGGAGGCTGAGGCAAGAGAATCGCCTAAAGCCCAAGAGCTAGAGGTTGCTATGAGCTGTGATGCCACAGCACTCTACTGAGGGCAACAAAGTAAGACTCTTGTCTCTTAAAAAAAAAAAAAAAAGTCAAGTCTGGACTAGGTGCAGTGGTTCATGCCTGTAATCCCAGCATTCTGGGAGGCTGAGGCAGGTGGACTGCCTGAGCTCACAGGTTCAAGACCAGCCTGAGGTCTCAGCGCCTGTGGCTCAAGCAGCTAAGGCACCAGCCACATACACCTGAGCTGGCAGGTTCGAATCCAGCCTGAGCCCACCAAACAACAATGATGGCTGCAACCAAAAAATAGCTGGGTATTGTGGTGGGCACCTGTAGTTACTTGGGAGGTGGAGGCAGGAAAATCACTTGAGCCCAGAATTTGGAGGTTCCTGTGAGCTGTGATGCTACGGCACTTTACCAGGCGACAGCTAGAGGCTCTGTCTCAAAAAAAAAAAAAAAAAAAAAAAAAAGACCAGTCTGAGCTCAAACAAGACCTCATCTCTAAAAGTAGCCAGGTGTTTGGCACCGCCTATGGCTCAAAGGAGTAGGGCGCTGGCCCCATATACTGGAGGTAGCGGGTTCAAACCTGACCCCGGCCAAAAACTGCAAAAAAAAAAAAAATAGCCGGGCATTGTGGTGGATGCCGATAGTCCCAGATACTAGGGAGGCTGAGGCAAGAGGATCACTTGAGCCCAAGACTTTGAGGTTGCTGTGAGCTATGAGGCTACAGCACTCTTAAAAAAAAAAACAAAAATTAGGAAGCCTATACTCCAGGGTTGTAACCACAGCTAATTTATTTATTTATTTATTTATTTTTTAAGAGACAGTGTCTCACCTTGGTAGGGTGCAGTGGCATCACAGCTCACAGCAACTTCCAGCTCTTGGGCTTAAGGTAATCCTCTTGCCACTGACATTCTGTCCCACCTCCCCTTCCCTAGCACTTGGCTGCTGTTGAAGAGAGGAAGATCAAATCTTTGGTGGCCTTGCTGGTAGAGACCCAGATGAAAAAGTTGGAGATCAAACTCCGGCACTTTGAGGAACTGGAGACGATCATGGACCGGGAGCGAGAAGCAGTGAGTAGCCACCCACTTGGGAGGCAGCAGGAGTCTAGAGCCCCGCCTGAGACCTAGCTGTGCTTCCGCTAAAATTGGAGGAGTCTGTGTGTGTGAAAGAAACAACAGTGCAGAAAGCCAGGGACTGGCAAGGCTCCAGAGCAGAGCAGGGCAGAGCAGGGCAGACCAGGGCAGGGCAGGGTGAGCTGCCCCAGGCGGTTAAGGACCAGCCACCTGACAAGTGACGCCTAGATGGTGAGGTCCTGTGAGCAGTGCTTGGCTCACAGTACTCTCAATAAATATTTGTTTAGTGATTGACTGCGTTTAAGGGGTGATCAGAAGTTAAGGGCCTCAGAACTTGGAAAGGGCATGAGACAGACAAGGATTGCACTATTTTGTGTTTGAGAGGACATACAAAAATATTTAGCTGGGCACAGTGGCTCATGCCTGTAATCTCAGCACTTGGGGAGGCCGAGGCAGTAGGATTGCTTGAGCTTAGGAGTTCAAGACCTCAGCAAGAGACCTCATCTCTACTAAAAATAAAATAAAATTAGCCCAGTGCTGTGACCCTCTGTAGTCCCAGCTACTCAGGAGACTGAAGCAAGAGGATCTCTTAATTAAGCCCAAGAGTTTGAGGTTGCTTTGAGCTATGATGATGGCATGGCACTCTACTCAGCCAAAAGAGTAAGCCTGTATCTCAAAAAAATAATGATAATAAAATAAAATGAAAAGAAATAGATGAAGCTTGCCCTAGAGAACTTACAATTTAATTGGAGACATCAAATGTATAATACGGAGATCAGAAACACAATGCTTAAAGTATCTGACAAATTCAAATTAAGAGATTTCAAATCAAGTGTCCTTGAGTCTTGAGAGATTATGGCATAAAGCCAAAGCTCAGAGGCTAGTGAATTGATCTGAGATAGCTTCCTAAGAAATATGAGTTGTTAGCCAGTTTTAAAGAAAGAAAAGAACTTGGATTGATAACACTGGAAGCATTTTCCAAAACAAAGTAATGGCAAGTTCAAAGCTTTGGAGCTGATATGAGCTGGGGCTACCTACCACCAGAGTAACGTCATTGCAATGAGAAACCATGGGGGCAGCCAGGAGACATGAAGATCATTGGAGTTCACAGGAGGGTGGGGAAGATAAAGGAATCACAAGCCCAAAATTTAGATTTTGGGAACCAGCTGAATGAAAGGATGGATCTTTCAGAAGACAAAGCGGGGGCAAGGCATTTGCCTTTGGAATCTTCTGAAAATCGGATAACAATACTCAATTGGCACTGGCAGCTGGAGTATCAGAGGCAGCAGCTCCTGGCTGACAGACAGGCCTTCCACATGGAACAGCTGAAGTATGCGGAGATGAGGGCCCGGCAGCAGCACTTCCAACAGATGCACCAGCAGCAGCAGCAGCCACCACCAACCCTGCCCCCAGGCTCCCAGCCTATCCCCTCCACAGGAGCTGCTGGGCCACCTGCAGTCCATGGCTTGGCTGTGGCTCCAGCCTCTGTGGTCCCTGCTCCTGCTGGCAGTGGGGCCCCTCCTGGAAGCTTGGGCCCTTCTGAACAGATTGGGCAGGCAGGGTCAACTGCAGGGCCACAGCAGCAGCAACCAGTTGGAGCCCCCCAACCGGGGACAGTCCCACCAGGGGTACCCCCCCCTGGACCCCATGGTAAGTGATAAGTTCCAGAACTCTTGCTGGCTAGAGGGAACCAGGTGAAAGTCCCAGTTCTCAAAAAGATTACATGATGGGCCTGGAGATAAGGATTAGTCTCAGTTTCAATAGAGGGGCCTATTTCTGTTATGTCTCTAAGGCAACAGGGATCACCCCCCCAAACCCAGACCTTTAGAATTTTGTTCCAGGATTTATAGTTTACTCCATCAGGAAAAGGGAAGGTAGTGCCAAGTGGCTAGATTATCCTCCTGTGGAAGTGAGTTGGTGAGATTTTACCTCTAACCTCCATCTCCCCTCTTTCTTCATAGGCCCCTCACCGTTCCCCAACCAACAAACTCCTCCCTCAATGATGCCAGGGGCAGTGCCAGGCAGCGGGCACCCAGGCGTGGCGGGTAATGCTCCTTTGGGTTTGCCTTTTGGCATGCCACCTCCTCCTCCTCCTCCTGCTCCATCCATCATCCCATTTGGTAGTCTAGCCGACTCCATCAGTATTAACCTACCCCCTCCTCCTAACCTGCATGGGCATCACCACCATCTCCCGTTCGCCTCGGGCACTCTCCCCCCACCTAACCTGCCTGTGTCCATGGCGAACCCTCTACATCCTAACCTGCCGGCGACCACCACCATGCCATCTTCCTTGCCTCTCGGGCCGGGGCTCGGATCCGCCGCAGCCCAGAGCCCTGCCATTGTGGCAGCTGTTCAGGGCAACCTCCTGCCCAGTGCCAGCCCACTGCCAGGTGAGAAGGGGCTAGGAGGGGAGAAGGGTGAGGGAGTGGGGTCCACCTGGAGGGAGGAGTCTGGGGAGGAAGGGGTCAGATGCTAGAGTTTCCACAATCCTTCTTGAATACTCTAGTATAATTAGAACACAGGAGGAAGGGCCTCTCTGGCTGTCCTCCACCATTTCCCACCTTGGCGATGATGTTGGGGGCCTTTCACTGGTGGGTCACGGAGGAGTCCTGTGCACAGAGCATCTCAGTTGTAAACTTGAGAAACAGACACTTGTTTGCATGATGACTGGCATCCCTTTGCTTGTTCCCAACACGTTCAAGTGCCCCATTTAGAGAGTTCCATTGGAGGCAGGAGGATGATTTGGGGTCTGTCAGTTTTTTCCAGTGTGAGGTGCAAGAAGGTATTGGGAGAAGGAAGTTGTACATTGTGGGTACCTCATTCATCTACCCACCCACTGCATGCCATGCCCAGTTCTGTGTCTTGGTGGCCTTGGTCAGGATCTCTCTCTCCTCCTGCTCACCTCAACTGACTCATCTTTCTTTTCTCCACAGACCCGGGCACCCCCCTGCCTCCAGACCCCACGGCCCCAAGCCCAGGCACGGTCACCCCTGTGCCTCCTCCACAGTGAGGAGCCAGCCAGACATCTCTCCCCCTCATCCCCTATGGAGATCACAGTTCCAGGAACAGCCCTCCCCCCACCACTGGGACCCTTCCCCAGCCTGGAGAGTTCATCACTACGTAAGGAAAGCTCCTCCTGCCCCTCCAGAGCCCCTACCATGCCTAAAAGAGGCATGCGGTTTTTATATTGGATTATTCAAGGACTTCTGTTTAAAAGATGTTTCTAATGTCGGGGGGGAGGATAGGATGGGAATGCTGTCCTCAAAGGAAGGGCTGGGCAAAGATGTTTATACAAGATTCGATTAACCACTTCTAAGGGTGCACCCTCCTGAAAACTACTACATTTTCTATGGATAAAAAAATTAAGTCCTTAAAGGCAGTAGAGAAATTTTTAAAAGCCACATTGGAGCTCCCTTTAACCTAAAAAATAACCAACTTTTACATTTTGCCAAGATGGGGTGTATGTGACAGTTTTAGGAAAGGGGAATTAAGGTTTTGGGGAGAATTCTGGAGATTGTCTCCCCAAGCTGCTTGTTAGTGATGCAGTCAATCCCCCACTAGCCTCACCCCCAGTTATTCATATAATCTCTCCCACTGCTTCCTCCTCATTGCTCTTATAGGCCATGCCAGCTAAGCTAGTGATCCCTTTCCCTCTGTCAGTTTTGTTCTTAAAAGTCACCTGCTTAGTTGATGTCAGTGTATGTGTATTTGGTGGGTAAAACCTATCTTTGGAGATTCCTGTGGTAGGTAGTAGGGGCTATTCTTCTCCCTTTCCTGGGCAGTATCAGTAGACTCCTAGAAGGCACAGAAAGGGGAGCTGTAAAAGGATGGGAAGTTTTAAAAACCTGAAATTTTCACAAAGCACTTAAACACCTCCTTATGACTCAGTGGGTCACCCCCTAGCCTCGTCCCTCTCCCACCAAGACAATTAGAATCTCAGCTGATAACTAGGGGCTCCCTGGAGGAGGACACAGGGATTTGAGAACAGTAGCAGGTACCCAACCTGCAGCTCAGTTTGGCTCTGCTCCTTGGACCTACACCTCCCATTCCAGCTCCTTCCTCCTCACCTTGATGAGAAGGCAGATGTGATTCCAGGCTCTATGCCTCTTCCCATCCCTCCCACCAGGCCTTTGTTCCTCTTGTTCCCGTGTTTTTCTTCCTCTGCGTCTTGGCACATTTCTTCTGTTCAAAGTTTTCTGTAAATTTTCTCTTTTCTTTTTCTTCTTCTTTTTTTTTTATAAATTAATTTGCTTTCAGTTCTATCTTGTGGATGCCTTCTGTGTTCTCTTACCTGTGGCTGTCAGGCCAGGGGGCTGGGATGGGATGGGGCATCTATCTGGGCTGGAGTGGCACTTTGCAAGCCAGGGATAGACTGCGCCTCACCACAAAAGGCTGAAGGCAGCACAACTGTCAGGGCTGTTCTAGTATAACAGCAGCAGCTCTCATCTGCCCTAAAAATAGCTGGTTCAGACTTAGAGTATGCACACAATTTTGTATCTTTATCCTTTCTTTAATAGTGGCTTTACTCCTTCCCTTATTAGGGAAGAAACAGGGCCCTCTCCTACTTCTGTTATTATTGGCTCCTTCAAAGGAAGGGCTGGGCAAAGCCCTGCAAAGTGGCAGACAGACTCAGGCAGCACTAATACAACCTGGCATTAGGGCCAATAAACACTCCTCAGGCCTCCCCACTAAAGGCCTTATTAAGTGGTTGGGATAGTAGGGGCCGAGTTTAAGGAGCTAGAGGACTAGTCTGATATGGGATGGAACAAGGGTAGCCAGCCTTGGTCCTATAGGAATTTATGGCTTTCCTAATTCCCCAAGGGATAGCTTTTATAGCATGAACTAATGGGGCATGCCACTACAGACTTTTCTCTAGCTTTCCTCAATCCCTGGTCCGCTGACCTTGGTTTCTCCCTTAGGCCAGAAATCCTCACCATCTCACCAATTTTCCCTTTACCCTGGGTCAGGAAGGAAAGCAGAATCAAATTAGGGGCACAGAGAACAAGTTTATTTGGTGAAGGCTGATGGCAAACATCATCCCAAAGAGACAAGGTGGGAAAGGTGCTGTGACCAGAGAGCCTAGGACACCTTCAGGCTAGATAAACAGTCTCACACAGGAAAAGGCACAGGCTCTGGGGATATTGGGTATAGTGTCTTCAGCCATTCAGCACCATACGGACGAGCTCTGTGGAAAGGAAAGGTGAGGGGTAAGCCAGGGAGCAGGGCTGAGGAGGGGTACACCAGGGACCAGGAGACTATGAGACTGCAAAGGTAGCATAGGAAAAGACATGCCCACGGCAACCAACCTTGGGTCAGATTGCAGAGGAGCCACCTTGAGTCTGACCAGTTCTCCCTGCCCCTAGCTCCCCTCCCACCAGCTGTTAATTCCCCACCCCACCCTGAGCAGCAGGAACACAGCAGAGGCAGAAAAGTTCTCAACTACACCTACAGCTACTGCCAGCCACTGGCGGGAGGAGAGGGCTGAGTTTTGGGTTAGGGTACCTCCAAGCTGCCCAGCAGAGGGAAAGGGAAAGGACTGTTTAGCTATAGCAGCAGAATGGGACAGGCAGCCCATCCCCTCCATGCCAGCTACCCATGCTCCAGGGCCAAAGGATCACCCTAAAGCAAGGCTGGAATGTTAGCTGGTGAGAGTTCCGGACACCAGCACCCAGGCCCTGATAAGCCAACTTCAGAGCCCCTTCTGGGAGAGAAGGAAGGAGGTACCGTCCCCCTGGGCTGTCTTCCTCTTTAAGGAAGCCCTCCCTTTCCCTCCCCTCCCTAGTCAGCTCCATGCAGAAACATGCCAGAAGGAGTTCAGATGGTAGTAGAGTCAGGGCAAGGGAGAGAGCACAGGTTGGGGAAAAACACTGGGGAGATGAACTAAAAGGAGAGGCTGGAGGAGCCGTACCCGCCCCATGGGCCCGTCACCCCGACAGGATATGCCTCACAAACGCTGCAGGAAGGAAGAGACATTAATGGTGAAGACAAGACACAGACATGGGGCGAAGGGGTACGGTGGTGGGGAAACAGACAATCCATTTACTTTATTTTCAGTTCCTTCCTTACCCACCCTTCACACATCACTCCTCCCTCTCTGGTCACCACCTGACTGCCCACACCTAGATTGGGCTGGGCCCTGCCCCTTTCCTCCTAGGTCCTTTTGGAGCCCCAATCTGGGAATAGGAAAAAACCCAAATGCTACACTTGACCTGCACATACGGCTGCCTCTTCTGGGAAAACCCCCATTCGCCCCTCACCTTCATAGTTGATACAACCATTACTGTCCTCATGTCCTGCCACCAGCATCTCAACTTCTTCCTCTGTCATCTTCTCACCTGCAGAGGGAAGGTGTTTTTGGAATTGGGTGACAAGTGGGATGTATTAGGGTGGCACCTCAGTTTAAGGACAAGGGCACAGAGCCTTACCCAATGTGACAAGGACATGCCGGATTTCAGCACCCATGACTGTGCCATTCCCTTCCTTGTCAAACACCCGAAGGCCTTCAACATAATCTTCATAAGTGCCTTGGTCCTTGTTCTTGGCCACAGTCTGCAGCATAGGCAGAAAGTGCTCAAAGTCCAACACCTTCACATTCATCTCTACCATAAAAGGAGGTGCAAGTGTTAGGCCTGAGAAGTCACATAGGTTCTCAGGACAGTATCGTGGGGATCTCAACCAAACAGATGGCTCCCACACAAAGCAGGGAAATCCATGGGATTGCTAACCAAGACATAACTTGCTTGAATTTGGAGTCTATGAAAATAAAGGGAAGCTCCAAGCTGAAGAACTGTGGGCCCACTACCACACTTAAGGCCCCTCACCATCACTCTTGGGGTTCCCCAGGACCTTGAGCACCTCGGCGTTGGTAGGGTTCTGGCCCAGGGCCCTCATCACATCCCCACACTGGCTGTACAGGATCTTGCCATCGCCTGTTCGGTCAAACAGCTGGAAGGCTTCCTTGAATTCTGAAGATTCAGGTGAACATCAGTTGGAGAAGGGGGGTAATCGAAACTCTACCCCGGAGTTCTACTACTCACTGAAGTGTGATCATGCTGAGAAAGCCAGATATCTGTACCCACCTGTACAGCTGACTCTGCTAGGAAGGATCCATTACTCTTCTAACTCAGGTGTCCCACATAAAGATAAAGCTTTCTTCCCTCCCTCCCCCGGAGCTGCAGAGTAATATCCGTTTACAAACACTCTCTGCCTGCAGCCGGCCTCCCCCAACCTCTGCACTGCTAAACCACTCTGGGCAGGAATTCGCCACCGCCCAGTCTGAGTCCTGTCCTTATAAGGAAGTAGGAGCAGCATTGGGACTGGGGTCATGCCAGCCTGCCACTTCCCACCGCACTGTACACCTTCCAGAGGATAGACCTACAAAGTCCTATCCCTAGCAAACTCTCCTGTCCTCGTTTTCAAAATAGCAAGTCACTGCTCTTTACAATCTTCACAATTTCAAGCTGGGGGAAGGGAAGAGTTATCACAGGAGATGAGAAGAGGCAGGAATAGCTAATTAAGGGACAGAAGTGCACAGGCAGCGTAATACACCCTCCCCAAGCCGCGCACACAGCAGGCATTGGTGACCAAGCTGTTTGACATACACCACCTAAAACTCACCCAGTGCCTGGGGCTGAGATCTAGAGTGGGAGGGGAAGAAAGAGAAAAGAAAATGGAGGATCCAGAAGGAGGGAAAAGGGAATCCAGGGGGTACTCTCGTGCGGGCGCTAAAGAGATGACAGGTTAGGGTGAGGGTAGCTCGTAGAGGGGGTGTCTCTCTTCCTACGTGTAACCTCACGGGGGTTAGAGACTACCTACCTGCAGTCTGGTCCTCAGTGAAGTCACACTGCTCAGAGAAGAGGGGAGCGGTCAGCAACTGAACTGTAATTCCCCAAGCTTCTATCCCGGTCCCACAAACTGAACCATAAACTCCTGCTTCCAAGCTGGAGCTCGCTTCCCAGCAGGACAGGGCCCCACACTTTTCAGCCCCACCTTCAACCTTCCAGACCTTCAGGTTTAGTTTGCCCTACCCCTGCCTTCCTCTTGCTTCCACCCATGGTGTCCCGCCTCTCACCCCAAACCCACTTATCTCCCAGGCCCGAGCCCCACCATCTTGACTGATCCGCTCCGCGGGACCTTTTCCTGCAGTAATGGCTCCGACTCCAGGCCCAACCCTAGACTTAGTACGGCCCAATGACGTCACCCCTGCTGATCCAGCCAATAGGAGCCCCGGCCTGGGCTTCCGCAGACCGTTGCTACAGCATTAAGAAGGTGGGTGGGGCCACTGGGGTTCCGTAAGCCCCACCTGGGCGCGGAGACCTCGCTGGGGGCGGCGGGATGGGAGTGGAGCGCAGTAAATCCGTTACCCCAATTAGAGCAGTATCAAAGGATGTCACCTTTGGGAGCAAAGAGTCCTCCCCTCCCTCCCCCACCTCTGAAGAAAACATCAGTCCGTGACCAAGGGAGAAACTGCGTCTTTATTTTGAAACAATAGGTGGCCTCCTGGTGGCTGGAACGTGCTTCCGCTTTCAGGGGCTCGCTGGGTCTGTGGGGCAAAAAAGAAGTTGCCAAGCCCTGGCGCTACCTCAGCAACCCCACAGGAAAATGCACTGCCCTGGTTTTCTCTGAGGGCTGAGGGAAGGGATGGAGACTTGCCTCTCAAGACAGGAGGGGTGGGTGGCAGGGCTCACCCACCCGCAGAGCTCAGACGCTTAGGATGTGTTTCAGGAAGGCTGCAGGGAAAGAAGGCCAGAGGAACTTCAGAGGTGGGGGAGGAAGGAAAGATGGGCCCCTTCGACTTCAGGTAACCCAGGGTGCTCCTCCCCTGCCCTCTCCAACCCTGGCCCTTCTGTCCCTCTGGCCCCTCACCCTCATAGTTGATGCAACCATTGCTGTCCTCATGTCCTGCCAGAACAGTCTCCACCTCCTCCTCAGTCATCTTCTCCCCTGAATTCCAGACACAGCGTTTGACCTCTGCCATCCCTCCTTCATGCACCCAAGGGTTATGGTCACTTCCCAGAGCTACAGCCCTCAAAGGAATTCTACCGGGTTATGGATGCCTCTGGCTTTTTATTTTGCCTTGGTACTGGAGAACACTCTTATGGGCAAGGAAACTGAAGCCCAGAGGGTTAAAAGCATCTCTTCCAAAACAAAAACTCAGGTCGCCCACCTCATCCCAGTTCTTTTGTCCTTCAGGAGGCACTTTAGCCTTTGGAAAAGCAAGTCTTTCAGATTCTGATCCCATAGCTGGGCCCTTCTCAGTCTCCTGCTCATGACCTGCAGGACAGTAATCCCCTCCCTGGCCCACCTCCCTCCTGGTGCACACTCTCTTTTCCACCCCAAAGGAGTTCTGGTCCCTGGCTCACCCAGGGTGGTGAGGACATGTCTGAGTTCTGCTCCCATGACTTTGCCATTCCCCTCCTTGTCAAACACACGAAGTCCCTCCAAGTAGTCTTCATATGTGCCTTGGTCCCGGTTCTTGGCCACTGCCTGGAGCATAGGCAGGAAAGTCTCAAAGTCCACACGCCGGGACTTCAGTTCTGGAGGTTAGAGGGGTGAGGGAGAGGTCACTGTGGTTATCACCTAGGACCCAGTTCCCAACCCCTGCAACAGCTTTCATCCTGTTCAGCTGTTCAGAATGTTTTTCTGCCCCTGTGAGAGACAGTTTTTGTTTTTGTTTTTGTTTTGAGACAGAGTCTCACTATGTTGCCCTCAGTAGAGTGCCGTGGTGTCACAGCTCATCAGCTCATAACAACTTCAAACTCTTAGGCTTAAGCAATTCTCTTGCCTCAGCCTCCTAAGTAGCTGGGACTACAGACGCCTCCACAACCCCAGGCTATTTTTTTGTTTTAGTTGTCATTGTTTAGCAGGCCTGGGCTGGGGTCAAACCTACCTGCCCCACTATGTGGCTGGTGCCCTAACCATTGAGCACAGGTGCCAAGCCAAGAAACAGTTAAGCCCTGAGCTTCAGCATAGCATCCTTTGTCACCTCACCAACATTTCATCATCAAAAATTGAAAACCTGCATTGTTCCAAGGGTTCTCTCACCATCACTTTTGGGGTTCCCTAGGACCTTGAGCACCTCGGCGTTGGTGGGATTCTGGCCCAGGGCCCTCATCACATCCCCACACTGGCTGTACAGGATCTTGCCATCTCCTACTCGGTCAAACAGCTCAAATGCTTCTTTGAACTCTGAGGTATAAGAAGGGGTCAGTGTTGACCTGAGGCTAACACCCATCCCATCACCCCCAGACAGAAGGGAGGTTCATAAATTATGTGCTAGAATTGGGCAAATAAGAGAGAAAAAGAGGTGCTCGCTTCGGCAGCACATATACTAAAGAGAGGAAAAGAGGAATAGTGTGGAAGTTTCAAGGTCATGAATAGGGTTAGGGGAACAAAATCAGGATATGACCAGGGCTTTGGATTGGACAGTGAGTTCAGGGGACCAGCTTCTCCTCACCCTCCAGCTGGTCCTTGTTAAACTCGATCTGTGGAAGAAAAGAGCAGGTGGGGAAAGATGACAGGGCTCATTCAATCCCTCCCTCTCCAGCACTCCTCCCAAACCAACTGGCAGCCACTTCTGGGGAGGGGCCCAGAGGGACCAGGCTAGGAGCCCAGCCACCTCAGTCCCATTCCCAGCTCTTGGCCTTGGGAGAATCCCAAGAGGAGGAATTATAGGGGGGAGGGTTTCCTGGGAACAGGGTTAATCCCATGCCACCTGTTCCCCTCCCTCCACTGCCCTGAGCTCTGCATCCCTCACATAACTGGGGGCTGAACAAAGGCTAAATTTACCCCTATCCCCCAGCTGTGATTGTCTAACAAGTCTGTCCTTTTCAGCCTCCCTTTCTGGGGTTCAGAGCTGTGGCCTTTGAGTTGAACCACCAGCCAGGGGCAGACAGCAGCTCTCTTCCCTTCACTTTGAAACTGTCCTCAGAACTCAGGTGTTCCCCATCTCAGAGTCCCTGCCTCCAGTGGGCGGGGGCAGATATACACAGGTGTTACAGGTTAGAGGGAGAGAACCACAAAAACAACAGCAGCGTCACAAGCCTGGAAGCTTCCAAATAGGAGACTAAGGGAACCCCCCAATCTCATTCCAGTGTTCATTGATTCTCTACCTTTTCTCTCTCTCTCTATATATATATATACAAATATATATATATATTTTTTGAGACAGAGTCTCACTCTGTTGCCCTGTGTAGAGTGCTGTGGCATCAGTCTACCTCACAGCAACCTCAAACTCCAGGGTTCAAAAGCTGATTGCCTCAGTTTCCTGAGCAGCTGGCACTACAGGTGCCCACCACAATGCCTGGCTGACTTTTTTCTATTGTTAGTAGAGACAGGGTCTCCCTCTTGCTCAAGCTGGCCTGGAACTCCTGAGCTCAAGGGATCCTCCCACCTCAGCTTCCCAGAGTGCTAGGATTATAGGCGTGAGCCACCTTGCCAGGCAATTCAGATTCTCTACTTTCTAGACACTCCCTGATCCCATAGGCTGTATCCCACTCATAAGCTCCCCCACCTCCAAATTCTTCCTTCACTTTCTGGAGACTCACCACAACTTTGGAGAGATCAATAAGGGGATCCTGGGTTTTCTGAGAGGCTTGGGGAACAGCTGGCTCAGCCTTAGTCTTGACTGGAGGGGCCCCTGCTGCTGGCTTGGCAGTAGGTTTGGAGATGGGGGGCCCTGCTGGTTTCTTCACTGGAACATCCTTCTTGGGAGGCATGATGTCCGGTGGCCAAAGGACAGTGTGCCGATGGGGGCACCCATCTCTGTTTAAATAGGCAGGGAGTCTGGGATGTCAAGGGGCGGGGGCAGGGACAGTGAGCCAGTTGGCAGTGGTGATGATGAGGTAGAGAAGAGATATGCCCGGCTGCCCCAAGGTCTTCTCTCTGTCCATCCCTCCCTAAAGGCTGACCCAAACAATGTTCCCTCTGGAGGCAAGAGGAGGAAGCCAAAGACTGCCCAGAATGGAGGAGTTAACCTCCGGGGTTAGGATAGGATGCTTGCCAGTGACACTGAGATAGGGGCGAGGCAAAGGAAAGGATCCAGCAGCTTTAGACTCAGGAAGGGCCAGAAAGGAGGAGGTGGTTAGGAGGCTGTGTGAACCATGATAAGTTAAAGTGGGGTCTGGGAGCTGTGTAAGGGAAAAAATCAAGCAGCTCATCCATCCATCCCTTCCAGTCTCCTCTGACTGGGGGTGGGTGAGGAGCAGGAGAGGTTAATCCCGCAGTCTACTAATCTCCAATGCTTGTTTCCCTAGGCACCCACCCACTCAGAACTGGAACTGTGCACAGTATAAAGAACAAACAGTAATAGAAAGGGTAGTGTGACATCCCCAGTTGTCTCTGGTGCCCACTGTTGTTTTAGGGGTGGAGTAGGGGAAAGATGGGTTTAAGACCCACTACCGATCCTCCCAAGAAAGGAACTATTTTCCACAAGCCCTCGTCACTCAAGTAAAACAAAAGGTAAGGCATTTCCTAAACATACAGGGACCCTAAATTAGAGAATTTAGGCCCTTTGTCTCCCAGAATTTGCTCTCCCCCGCAGATGCCATCACACCTGGCGGGGGAAGAGCAAGTTCTGGGAGACAAAGGGCCTAAATTCTCTAATACAAAAATGATGCAGGAGCTCCTATACCCTCCAGGAGTACTCACCCTCCAACCAAGGGGGCAATTAAAAACCCTCACAGCCTGGTCACAAACCTTATGGGGGCGCTGAGAGGGTCCAATTGAGGGCCTTTGGGAATTGGGGAGGGGGTGCTGGCTACTTTTGTTCTGGAGGAAAAGAAAGGAAGTGTTTAGGTAGCATTCTGAGGAGGATAGCAGCGATTCCACTAAGGCCCTGGGGTTCAGAATGGATACTGGGTCCCTCAGCAAAAAAAAAAAAAAAAGCATCTGAATCTCATTACTGCACATTGTCCCACTTTGGGAACATCAGGAATAATTTCTCCCGCGGGGAACACCTGTCTCACTAACAAGCACACTAAAACACGCGCCCCCCGCCCCACGCTCCCCAACTCTCAGAGAAAAGCAGTCCTCCCCAACCGCCAAACACTCACCCTGCAGGGTCCGCCTAGGGGAAGGGGGCGGGGCGCAGCACGGCGCCCTCCCCTGAAGGGTTAAAGCCGGCGGCCGCGGAGCACACTGGGAGTCATAGTCCCAGGACGCCCGTGGGCTCACGGGAATGGCGCGAAGCCGGCGCCGGGCGGGGACATCCGGTCCCCGGCGGCTGTTGGTGTCTCCACTCTTGCTTTGAGCGGTTTTCTGTCCCGGAACTGAACGGCCGTGAGCAATTTACAATCCACGTTAAGCCCAAAGCCCTGCGTGGCCCTCCTAGACATCCCTCTTGCTTAGCCCGGGTGAGCTTCTCACGCAGTGGGGGTGGGAGTGTTTTCCCTGATCTACTGGGCAGAGAGCTCGGGAAATACTGAAACTACGGCCGAGGTAGTGGAGGGCAGGCTGGACCTGACACGGGGAGATTGCCGCAGGCACTTTTGCTTCCTCTCGCGGTTCGGAAAGATAGAAAACAGACCAGTGAATTAATTACTGTGTAGCTTGGAGCGGAACTTCCACAGTTTTTTACTTTTTTGAAATGAGCAGGTCTCTGGAGTAAAATATTAAGGTTTACCGTTAACACGCTCCCATTGCCTACACTCTTGTCATCTTTTTTTTTTTTTTTGGTAGGGGGACAGAGTCTCAGGGAGTCTTAGCTCACAACAACCTCAAACTCTTGGGCTCAAGCGATCCTTCTGCCTCAGCCTCCAACTAGCTGGGACTACAGGTGCCTGCCACAGTGCTAGGGTATTTTTTTATTTTTGTGCAGAGACACAGTTGGTCTCACTCTTGCTCAGGCTGGTCTCAAAACTCCTGAGTTCAAACAATTCAACTGCTTGGGCCTCCCTGAGTGCTAGGATTACAGGCCTGAGCCACTGCACCAGGCCTCCTGTCGTCCTCTTAATCATAATCTAGGGGTCCTTCCATGAGAGCACAGCTGCCTCATCTTGGCTGGAAAATAGACAAACTGATGGCTGAATGAAGTGAAGATGAAGCCATGACTTGAGACTGTCACTTAGGGAGGGAAGGGCGCCTTAAGGGAATGATCTTGATGGGTGACTCTCTTGTCCTTCAGTTCCTAGCCAGAGGCTGTCCCTCAAGGAGAGTCTCCAGTCAGAGAAGTATGTCTTAAGGAAAACAAAAAAAGTAGGCCTTTTCCTCCGAGGCAGCAAAGGGGTCCTGTTTGTTGTCTATGACAAAAGTATGTTGTCCGGTAAACCCATATCTTGGGTCTTGCTCTGCAAACCTACCCTTCCTCAGACTTTGTTTCATGCTTAGGGAAAAGAAAAATTTTTGTAATTAATCCCTGTCACCTGCTCCAGTCACCGGGTCCGGGCTTCTTCATCCTGCATAGGTATTTGCGCCACCTTCCGGGATCTTCATAAGTCTTGTAACTGAGACAACTACTACCTATCACTGGGGTTCATTCATTCTGCAGGCGTTTATCAAAGATCTCTGTGCTGGGCAGTGCCTGTGGCTCAAGGAGTAGGGCACTGGCCCCATAAACCGGGGACGGCAGGTTCAAAACCGGCCCTGGCCAAAAACTGCAAAAAAAAGAAAAAAAAAAATCTCTGTGCTGAGAGAGAACCAGCCCTGCCAGGCCCATCTTCACTCACTAGATCAATAAATGCCTTGGGGTGTGTACCTCGTGCTGAAGGCAGGGCTACAAGGGTGTGCAAGGATTGGATTAGAGCAGAAAACTTGCACAAGGTCAAGGAGGTGAGGCATGGGTGAACTTTGTGGACTATAAGTGATGTTCACTGTTTGGGGAAAGCTTTCAGAATAGTAAAGATGAATTGTGCTGCAGAAATAATGATCATAGTGGAGTTAGCAACTATTCCTAGAGGCTGCCACAGGCTAAGTACTGATGAAGGGGCAAAATTATCTCCAGAGTGTCAGCACAGGGGATGCTAGAGAGTGTAGGCTCCGGCCAGCAGGCTCAAATTTGAGTCCTGGTTCTGTCAAGTACTGGCTGGTAAACTCCAGCATGTTTAAATTTTATTTATTGTGGCTCAAGTGGCTAAGGCGCTAGCCACATACACCTAAGGTGGCAGGTTTGAATCCAGCCTGGGCCCGCCAAACAACAGTGATGGCTGCAACCAAAAAAAAATAGCTAGGCATTATGATGGGCGCCTGTGGTCTCAGAAGCTTGGGAGGCGGAGGCAGGACTTGCTTGAGCCCAGGAGTTGGAGGTTGCTGTGAGCTATGCCACGGCACTCTACCCACGGGGACAGCTTGAGGCTCTGTCTCAAAAAAAAAAAAAAAAACAACAAAAAAGAACAAACTGAGGATCTTTTATTCTGTTGCTCTGAGCAATTCTATGCATGAGCATTGGGTTATTAATACCGACCAACTGTCCTTGGCTTGACAATGAAGGCATTTGACTAAAGCTAAGGCTGAACTTGTGAGAGAATAAAATTCCAAGCAATTGGGCCTGGGGGCTGGTGTGTAGAGAGCCATGTTGAACCCAGAGCTTTCCTCTGCCATTTGACTCTTGGCCTGTGCTCAGAGTGACAGTCGGTGAATACATGGGACAAAACAACCAAGGCCTTGCTGGGCAGGTGAGATACCTCCCCACACTGGTCTCTTTCTCTCCTTCCCCTTGTCATAGGCTGAGTTGTGTCCCTCCCATATTCATGTGTTGAAGTGTGAACTCTCAGTACCTTGGAATGTGATTGTATTTGGAGACAGGGTCTTTAAAGAGGTAATTGAGGTATAATGAGGTTATAGGGATGGGCCCTAATTCAATATAACTCATGTCCTTTTTTTTTTCTGGAGGCAGAGTCTTGCTCTGTCACCTGGGCTAGGGTGCTATGGCATCAGTCTAGCTCACAGCAACCTCAAACTCCTGGGTTCAAGTGACCCTCTTGCCTCAGCCTCTGGAGTAGCTGGGAGTACAGGTGTCTGCCAGTACACCCAGTTGATCTTTCTGTTTTTAGTAGTGATGGGGCCTTACTCTTGCTAAGATTGGTCTTGAACTCCTGAGCTCAAGCAACCCTTTCACCTCAGCCTCCCAGAGTGCTAGGATTACAGGTGTGAGCCACTGCACCTGGTGGGACTTGTGTCCTTATAAGAAGAGAGTAGGGGTGGTGCCTGTGGCTCCAAGGAATAGGGTGCCAGCCCCATATACCGGAGGTGGTGGGTTCAAACCCAGCCCCAGCCAAAAACTGCAAAAAAAAAAAAAAAGAAGAGGAAGAAGAGAGTAGGACACAAATATGTACAGAGGAAAGGCCGTGTGCACACAGGGAGAAGGTGGCCACCTGAAGGTCAAGCAGAGGCCTCAGGAGAAATTCAACCTGCTGACACCTTGACCTTGGACTTTCAGCATCCAGAACTATGAGAAAATAAATTTCCATTTTTTAATCCATCCAGTCTGCAGCATTTTGTTATGGCAATTCTAGCAAACTAATACACCTCTTCTCTGGGGGCCCCAAGGGTTTTTACTGGTTCGTTAATTTCAAGTCTTGGCTATGTAGTCTTTGACTTTTCTTAATCAGATAATTCAAGATCACAGTTGAGGGGTCTGACCCTTCCCTCAGAGTCTGCTGAACTCTACCCTCCACACCCCTCTGCAACTTCCTCTTTTTCTGTCTTCGTGGTTTATGCGGTCAGATGAAGCCCAACCACAGGGACAGGCAAGTTATACAGTGAACGGAGATGAGCACGTCCCACACAGCTTGACTCTGGGGGAAAGGGCAGTGACAGGGCTTGTCTATTTAATGGTCCTTGCCACTATTCCCAGGCCTGAAAGTATGTGTGCACTGGGTGTTAACATGTGTGTAAATCACACTGCTGGCACTAGGTGTGCTGGACTGGCTTTGCCTGGTCCCAAGGCTGTTGTCCTGGCACAGTCAGCCCATTGGGAGAGCATCCCTGGCTGGGTTCCCTGCAGACAGGTCTCAGAAGGGACATCTTGGGGTACAAGTACCTTAACTTGCTCAAGGAGGATGATGGCCTTAGCTTGAGTTTCCTCTTAAAAGGCAGACCTGAAGACAAAAATTGGATTAAGTCGTTTGTGATGTAATCCCAGAAAGCAGGTTGAGGGGGTGAAGACAGTGAGACACAGAGAGGAAAGAAAGAAAGTGTGTCCTCTTAGGCAAGATAGGGTTATGAGCCACTGGGGCTCTGTCCTACTGGGGACCTTCTGAGAAACTGTGTGGAATGGGGCTCAGAGTTGTCCCACAGTGGGTAAGGAGGCCAGGGTGTATTAGCTACCTGAGGTTTTTTTTGGGGGGGGCGGGGCTGGGTTTGAACCCACCACCTCCAGAATATGGTGCTGGTGCCTTAGTCCTTTGAGCCACAGGTGCCGCCAGCTACCTGAGTTTTTTTTTTTTTTTTCTTTTTGAGACAGGAGCCTCAAGCTGTCTCCCTGGGTAGAGTGCTTGGCATCACAGCTCACAGCAGCCTCCAACTCCTGGGCTCAAGCAAGTCTCCTGTGAGCGTCCGCCACAATGTCCAGCTATTTTTTGGTTGCAGCTGTCATTGTTGTTTGGCGGGCCTGGGCTGGATTTGAACCCGCCACCTTGGGTGTACATGGCTGGCGCCTTAGCGGCTTGAGCCATAGGCGCTGAGCCAGTTATCTGTTTTTTTTTTAAAAAGGCTTTATTGAGGGTAGTGCCTGTGGCTCAGTGAGTGGGGCACTGGCCCCATATACTGAGGTGCCGGGTTGGAACCAAGCCCCAACCAAACTGCAACAACAACAAAAAATAGCCGGGCATTGTGGCCGGCGCCTGTAGTCCCAGCTACTCGGGAGGTTGAGGCAAGAGAATCACTTAAGCCCAGGAGTTGGAGGTTGCTGTGAGCTGTAATGCCATACCCAGGGCGATAGCTTGAGGCTCTATCACAAAAAAAAAAAAAAAAAAAAAGAAAGAATTGCTTAAGCCCAAGAGTTTGAGGTTACTATGAGTTGTGACGCCACGGCATTCTACCGAGGGCAACAAAGTGAGACTTTGTCTCTAAAAAAAAAAAACACAACAGCTTTATTGAGATATAATTCACATTCACCCATTGAAAGTGTACAATTCAAAGGCCAGGTGAGGTGGCTCACACCTGTAATCCTAGCACTCTGGGAGGCCGAGGTGGGTGGGTTGCTTGAGCCCACAGGTTTGAGACCAGCCTGAGCAAGAGCGAGATCCCATCTCTAAAAATAGCCAGGCATTGTGGTGGGTGCCTGTAGTCCCAGCTACTCGGGAGGCTGAGACAAGACAATTGCTTGAGCCCAAGAGTTTGAAATTGCTGTGAGCTATAACACCATGGCACTCTACTGAGGGCAACAAAGTAAGACTCTGTCTCAAAAAAAAAAAAATTGTACAATTCAATGACTTTTAACATATTTACAGATATGTGCAGCCATCATCACAGTCAATTTTAGAGCATATTTATTACCTCACAATGAAACTCTGTACCTCACAGTGATAACTCTAGTTATCACCTGCTATCTGTTCCTTCCTGCCTTGGACCTACACAACCACTAACCTACTTTCTGCCTCTATAGATTTTCCCATGCTAGATAGAATCTATGAATAGAATCAAAGAATATGTGGACTTTTGTGACTTGCTGCTTTGACTTTTCAAGGTTCATCCAAGCCATAGCATGTATTAGTACTTCTTTCCTTTGTATGGCTAAGTAATACCCCTTTGTATGGCTATACTATATTTTATTTATGCATTTATCCATTGATGGATATTTGAATTGTTTCCACTTTTTAGCTATTATGAATAATGCTACTGTAAACATTTGTATACGTGTTTCATATAGACATACGCCTCCTCTCCCTTGGGTATTGGCATATACCCGGAGTAGAATTGCTGGATTATATGGTCACTCTACAAGTGTTTGAGGCATTGCAAGTCTGTTTTCCCAAGTGGCTACTAGCAGTAGTGTATGAGTATGTTAGTTATCAACTGCTGCATAACACATTAATCTAAAATAGCAACTTAGGCTCTGCGGCCATGCTCAGTGTGCACTGGCCACATACAGCTGGGCTGATGGGTTTGAACCTAGCCTGGACCTGCTACACGACAATGACAAGTACAAAAAAAAAAATAGCCTGAATTTGTGGCCTGTAGTCCCAGCTACTTGGGATGCTGAGGCAAGAGAATTGCAGGGTGGCGCCTGTAGCTCAAGAGGCTAAGGCCCAAGCCACATACACCAGAGCTGGCGGGTTTCAAACCCGGCCCCAGCCAAACTGCAACAAAAAAATAGCTGGGCATTGTGGCAGGCACTTGTAGTCCCAGCTACTCGGGAGGTTGAGCCAAGAGAATCACTTAAGCACAGGAGTTGGAGGTTGCTGTGAGCTGTAATGCCATACCCAGGGCGATAGCTTGAGGCTCTATCTCAAAAAAAAAAAAAAAGAAAGAATTGCTTAAGCCCAAGAGTTTGAGGTTGCTATGAGTTGTGATGCCACAGCATTCTACCAAGGGCAACATAGTGAGACTCTGTCTCAAATAAATAAATAAAGAAATAAAATAGCACCTTAAGACAATTTGAGCACTAACATAGTGATAATGAATTGTTATCCATTGGGTAGAATAAGAGATCGACATGGATATAAATGGTGATAAGAGAAAATTTTTCCTTATAATCAGTGTGAGCTAAAAAATGATGGGAGAATGATGTTAGAATCACCATTTGGCAATCACCAGTGGTCATTAATTCATCAAGAATCATAAACAGATGCTAAAATTAGTTGGGCAAAATTAGATGAAAAGTGGGATATTTACATAATCTCAAAGTACCTCCCCACAATGTATCTATTAATCCCTAAAAGGAAAAATAGTAACTCTGCAGAGGAGGAAGCTGACAGGTACCCCATTATTCAATGGAACGAAGTTAACATCTTTGGTGATGGGAAAAACCAACAGGATGCAATGAGAAGAACTCAGGGTCACAGGCCTGTCCCCTCCCAGTGCTGGCCCTTGCTCTGCCTGCTTGCCCCCTCCCCCAACCCCCTCCCCCCACAGGACCCCTACCCTGCCTTTCTGCTCAGGGAACAAGCAGAGCCTGGAGCAGGGTGGAGGTGCCAGGATCCTCCTGGGGTTCCCTGTGAGGCTGGGACCCTTCCTGCAGCTGGGGCTTGTCCAGGGTTTGACTGAGCATAGTTCTGCCCTAATAAAGGCCTGTCAGGGAAAGCTTGCTCTTCCCTCCTTGTTTGTGGCGCCTCCACACAAACACACTTGAGAGCCTTCTGGGAACGGGAGTGGCTGGAAGGCAGGGTCATAGGGAGACCAGGATCGTGGGAAGGCAAGTCCACCCAGCAACTGCCTGCTCGTGGAGCCGGGGCTGTGGCCACTGCCTCTTAAGCCCTCTGTGTCTCTCTCCACACCACTCTTCTCAGGGGCTAAGAGACACCTCTAGGATATTTCCTCTTTCTACCTTGGCGGAAAAAATTTTTAAATTGCTTCCTTTTGTGCCAAGCTCTGAACATGCACCTACTCTCATTTATTTGAAAATGAGAAGTAGTGCCTGCTCAGTACCATTCGGGTGCTCTCCTCCCATAATAACCCTGTGAAGCGGGTACTGTTGTCACCCCCCAATTTTCAGATGAGGAAGCCGAGGCACAGCAAGTCTAAGCAGCATGCCCCCAACAGCCTGCTGCCCCAAGAAAGAAGGAAGGGGATTACAACTTCTGCTTCTAGAAATGCATCTCATAGCCTCTCTGAACTGCAGCCACCAGATGAAACCTCATGGAAGGCACCAAATTCTAACTAGGGAACTCTTGAATTTTTACCAAAAGTTCCAGAGCAAGTTAACTTATGCCAGCCACTTAATGCTGGCTTCCTTAGGAAAGGCACTCAGTGAGACTAGCTGGTCCCCACAAAGTAGCTGCCCTAGGGCCAAAAGGTGCCACACTAGGCCATGGAAGGTGCCAGACCAGCCTATGGAAGGTGTCAGGCTAGCCTATAGAAGTGCTGTCAGTTCAGGGGCAGTTAAGAACAGTACCCAGAAAAGTCAGGGGTTTTTTTGTTTGTTTGTTTTGTTTTTTAAGCCAGAGTCTCACTTTGTTGCCATTGGTAGAGTGCTATGGCATCACAGCTCACAGCAACCTCCAACTCTTGCGCTTAAGTGATTCTCTTGCCTCAGCCTCCCAAATAGCTGGGACTACAGGCGCCTGCCACAGTGCAGTTTTTGGCTGGGGCTGGGTTTGAACCTGCCACCTCTGGCATATGGGGCTGGCGGCCTACTCCTTTGAGCCCCAGGCGCCGCCCCTGCTTGGGTATTTTTTTAGAGACAAGATCTTAGTCTGGCTTTGGCTCAGGCTGATCTCCAACTCATGAGTTCAGGCAATCTACTCACCTCAGCCTCCCAGAGCGCTAGGATTACAGGCATTAACCACCACACCCAGCCTCATAGGACACTCTGAAACAAAAGCAGAACTGAAGTATCTAATGGTAAAGGGTGTTATGTCTGCTATTGACTCTCATTGTCTGAAAAAGTTGTGTAATATAGGAATCCTTTGTGCTATATTTTTAACTTTTCTGTAGGTCTGAAACTGTGCTAATGTAAAAAGGGAAAACAAAAACATGAGCCAGACACAGCAAATCACCACTGGACTAACAAGTTCCTGAGCCCTGATACCAGCCACCTGTTAGGGGGATGAGTTTTTGTCTGAAACCTAACTTTGATCATAACTGTGAACATTCATACATAAATGGTAAGATCACAGTAGGAACTTCTAGAATGCACATCAGGGTGGTGAGTGAGCAGGGAAGGCTGGGTGAACATTCAGAGGCCTGTGTGTTGGTGCCAGAAGCTGGAGCCAGGAGTACCCTGTGGGCACTTTGTAATAGCTGGGCCCAGTCCTGGGGTGGTGTGAAAGACACATACACTTACGAATGAAGACAGATTCAGGCTTTTTCTGGCCTTCTTACCATGTGATCTGAACATGTCCTCCCTCTGGCCACAAGTGAAGGTCAGGGGCCAGTGTACAGGCTGAGCCCTGGAGGAGTGGCTGACTGCCTATACCCAGCACTCTGCCTGAAGACTGTGGCTCTTGCTGGGATGGCTTAGACACAGGTCTCATGGCCCTTAGTTAGCAAAGGGCTTGGCAGATGGTCCTAAATGGCCTTCTCCATGGGCGGGAAAGGCAGAGGTGACAATGCCTCCCTGGCCGCTGGTCCCTGCATTGCAACAGGCTCTTGCAAGTCTGTGTACTCCTTCCTTCCACTGGGGAAGCTCTCCTGCCCCAGGTTGCTGGGGACCCTGCCCTTCTAATTCTGCTAAGCAGAGCTTCTCCTTTAGCCCTGACTCCCTGTAGCTTTCTAGTAACTTCCAGAGAATTCCAACCATAGTTCTGGCCATCATTTCTTGAGCGTGTCAACCCTGTACAAGTGTTTTAACCTAATTATATGGCTTAATCCTGACAGCTTGTGAAGTGTGGATGACCACACACAAGCCATGAAGCTCACTGAGGTACCTGCAGCCCCAGCCCCCAAGTTGGGGACCCCACCTGTTGAGGGGCTCAGACCTTCCTCCACTTTCTCCGGACCACAGCCTGGCCCAGGTCCAGCAAGCAGAGCCAGGTGGAGGGCTCTCTGACCTGGCAAGGTACCCAGGTGAGCATGGCAATGCTCCCTTCCACTGGACATTCACTATTCCCGGCTTTCTGTGTGTGTCTGATGAAGCACAATGATGGTGGGTCCCAGGTGCAAAACAGTCCCTCCCTTCTGCCCAGTGCCTTGGTGTCCCCAAAGTCATCTCAACCTCCTTGTCTCCTCTCTGTAGGAAATAAAGTAGGGTGAGGCTGGGGGACTCCTGAGGGAACAATGGGTATACCAGGAATTGCTGGTGAGCCCAAGGCTGAAAAGATTCTCGTTTAGGCTGGTCTGGGGGCATGCCCCTCTGTGGCTCTCAGGGAGACAGAAGGGTGAGGAGAGGCTATGCTGCTACTCATGTGCCACAAGCCCTGCACGCCTAGGACCTGGGAGGTATCTCAGTGTCTCTGGAGGCCCAGCAGTCCTCCCTCAGTGTATTTGGTGTCACCCAGAGTTGGGTCACTGGCCTCCTGGTTTGAACAGATGTCCATCACCCAAACGCAAGAGATGGATAGGTTCTACCCAGAAAGCCTGGAAAAAGCCACCAGATGGAGCAGGAGGCAACAGGATGTCATTGGGTTCGGGGGGACACTCTGTCGTGGTGGTCTTGAGCTCAAGCCCAAAGGCCAGGGCTCCCATGGCCCTTTGGACAGTGTAGGGGTGGAGGCTATGACTGTGATGGCCACTGGGCCTCTCCTTTGGGGGAGGTCCCTTTAGCCTAAAGTCCTCAATAACTGTTAATTCAGAATGATGCAGCCATTTGGGGGGGTACATTCTGCTCTGCAAAGCTCTGAAATCTCCAAAGGGTCCAGAGTGGGTTTAAGGCACTCAGAGTGTGTGCAGAGTGGTGTGTGTGTAAGTGCATGACTGTGTGTGTGTTCCGAAGAAGGGCAGTCTGTGACACCACAGTGGGCTCTGATTCCCAGTGATGCTGCCCCTTGTCACTCTAGCAGTCCTGTGTTTGAAGGCTCCATCTGAACCAGCTCATTGGGGCTGAGTAGTTAACACTCAGGGGCACCCCAGAATCTTTTTTCCCAGGTCCCTGGGGACCATGCACATAAGCAGGCCCCACATCTCCCCGTGCCTGGCCTCTTGTTTACATGTGGAGTTCCTGGGAAGGCTGGCCTGGTGGAGACTCAAGGGTCTAACTTCCTACCCCCAAGACCAGACAGTGACTCATGCGGGAGGGGCATGAACACTGGGAGAGAAGGGTGGCACCACCAGTCCATTAAATGGTAATAATCCCACCTGATATTTCCTGAATGCTGGCTTCCTGCCAGCCCCTGTGCTGAATCTTTATGCTCAGTATCTCATATCACCTGTAAAGATATTGGTGGCAGGATTTAGCCTATTCTACAGGAAGAGGAATGGAGGCACAGAGTGGCAGGGCTCACAACAGCCTCTCTGGATCCTGGGGGCTTGTTCTTAACCTCTCCCTGTACTCCTCAAAGTGTGATTCTGGGACATGGGACCCTCTGAAGGGCAGCTACAAACATGACGATCTCTGGGCTGTGCCCAGACTAAGATCTAACTCTGGGAAAAGGCCTGGGAGCCAGCATTTCAGCCAGCTCATTCCTGGTGAAATAACAGCCAGTTAAGGAGGGGACTGCAGGATGGGGGGAGAGGGGCAGGTAAGGCACCCCTGCTGAGTTTGTTTGTGGACAGTTTGGGGAAACAGCAGCCTGGGGCAGGGCTTTCCTCCATCCCTGTCTATACCCCCCTTGGGAGGGTGAGGGGAGTGGGGGGAGCATTTGAATGGATAAAGAGGAGGGGATTGGGGACTGAGGGAACACAATGAGGAAAGGGGGACAAGGGAAGCAGGTGGGGAGTGAGGCTTCCAACACCAAGCTAAACTTAGGCGTGTTCTTTTTTAGAAGGAAGAGTTTCCAGCAGAGGAGTGACACTATGGGGACTCGGGAGGGAGAATGGAGGCTCGCGCAGCGGTCCTGGGAGGGGGAGCATCTGGTGGGCGACTGGAGGACAGAAGCAGCGGTGGGCAAGTCTGGTGAGTCTGAGCCTGCGAGGCTGCAGTCCTGGGCTTGGGGCAGTGGGGGAAGTGTGGAGCCGGAGGATGAGACTCTTTGGCATAGTATGTTGACTTTAATGGTGGTGGGACGTCTTTGCAGGTGTCTGAAATGTCGGGCAGAAGATGGAAGTCAGAAGGACACCAAGACAATGGGGTTATGCTAAAAGCAGGAAGGAGGGCGGGAACAGCGTGGGAGTCCCAGGTCAGTCGGGCTTCTCTGTGGCTCTCCGGGGCGCACGCAGTTTTCTCATCTGTAAAATGGGTTGTTGTGAAAGTTCAGTGAGGTAAAGGTGCTCCTGGAAGCGCCGCACCAAACAACCGTCTGGTGGGTGCGGAGATCAGAGGTGCGCGCCTTCTGGGTCTTGCGGCTCCGAGGGCTGCGGGATCGGGACTGCCCCCTGGCGACCTTCCCGGCCCGCGACAGGCGGGGTGAAGGGGCGGGCTGCTGGCGGCTGCCGTCAGTCCTTTGGCTCCTGGCGCCGAGTCTGCTTGGCTGTGGGTCAGTGGGTGACACTGCGCCGAGGTCCCGCGGGTCTCAGATCGAATGGTGGGTGAGCGCGACGCCGACGAGGGCAGGGTCGCGGGGGCCGGATGGGGGCTTGGGCGCGGCGGGAAGAGCACGGGGGCAGGGAGGTCGCAGGGCTCGAAGGTTCGGCGGCCACTGTCGCGGAACCCCTCCCCGGAGCCTCGCAGTGTATCGGGCCATTTCATTTTCTGGTCAGGGGCGCCGCGGGGCTGCTGGCTCCTGCTCCGCGACCTTTCCTCGTGGAGCAGCCCGCCTTCCTCCAACCTGGGCCGGCGCCTGCCTGGTCGCAGCTCCTCCTCGGTGCTCCCTCACGGGGCGCTAAGGGTAAAGGGGCAGGAGGAAAGTTAGGGGGAGCGCGATGGAAAGGAGGTAACCTCAGAACTGGCAGTGCCAAAGGCGTCAAATATTTAGACTTTTGAGTATTTTAGGCATCAGAAAACAGAAGCCAAGAGCCAACTTTTGGATCAAGCATGTTAGAGTTTTTAGCCTTTCCACTTCCTCACCAATTCCCACAGTGACTCGCCCCAGAGGAAAGGGGTGATAACAATGTCCTCCTGGGTGTTAGGCAGGCCCTGGGTTAATGCCATTCATGGATTTGATTCCCTGGGGGGGGGGGGGGGGGGGGGGGGGGGGGGGGGGGGGGGGGGGGGGGGGGGGGGGGGGGGGGAGGGGGGGG
>CAUYQV010018369.1:0-17556 GCA_963574575.1 Galagoides demidoff
TGCCCAGCCCACACTGCTACTCTTCACTTGCTCTGGGCTGGGCCCTGCTCTGGGCACATGGAGAGGGATAGGCCCAGTTATAGTCCCAGAGTGAAGAGCTGGAACAGGCCAAGGAGAAAGCCTTGGCATGAGGAACAGTAGGAAGGGCTTCCAGGAGGAAAGGTGATATCTCATGTATGCCCTGGGAATGGGCCAAGTTTTTCCCAGAAGTGGTGAGCAAATGCCATATAATGCAAACTCAAATACCAGGCTGAGGAGCTTGGAGGGTTCTAAACAGGGGAAGGAGAGGATCAAGTTTAAGCTTCAGGAAGATCATGTTGACTGCCACGTAGAGAGTGGAGCAGAAAACTGAGGCCTACAGCCTAGATGGAAGCCTGAAGAGGACAGTGGGGAAGTGGAGGGGAAGAGAGGCTGGGGAAGCTGAGTACTTGGGCCAAATGGACTGATGAATGGGCTGTTAGGGGGAGGGAGGAAGGCATCCAGAATGTGGTCTCAGGGACGGTGGGGTTGCCCTTAGGACGAGGGACAGGTTTGGGAGAGATGCTGAGGTCAAGATGAGGTGGGAACTTGGTGACACATGGGCTGCAAGGTACCAGCAAGCCAGAGGCCTCAGTGCTGCCTGCCGGGTTTCTCACCTTCAGAACTGCTGCAGAGCCAGGCATCCCAGGAGAAGGAGCAGAAGGAGAATCTGGGGCAGGCTCTGAAGAAGCTAGAGAACCTGTTGAAACAGACGCTGGAGCGAATCCCTGAGCTGCAGGAGACTGTGGGGGACTGGTGAGAGGGGGACATGATGGAGGTGGGAAACTTAGCTGGGTAGAAATTCAGGACTCAAGCAGGGGGCTGGTGAGAAGGAGCAGGCTGTCGTGTGGGGGAGGGCTAGTGGGTGTGTGGAGGGCCAGACCTTCCTTCCCTCTGATGCCACCCCTTCCCCAGGTGGGAGCAGCCAGGCCAAGTTGCCCTCTCTGGGGAGCTCTGCCAGGGCCTGTCCCTAGCCCAGTGGCAACTGCGCTGGGTTCAAGCCCAGGGGGCTCTGCAGAAGCTGTGCACATGAAGAGGGGCTCAAACAGGAGTCAAGAATTTCACATTTGGTCACCTGGACACTACCTCTCCCAAAACAACATTTGGAAGAAAGCACTGCCAGCATTTGTCAGCCCTCTGCCCCAACCCATACCTGCAGCCCGGTCTCATATTCTGGCAAAGCTAAGGATACCCTGGACCACCCCCAGGCCCTCTGAAACTCTCTTCATCACACTGATCTTCAACCCAAAGTAACTGAGCAACACCTTTAGGTGCTGGGGATTAAGCATTGACCAAAATTAGACAAAAGTCCCTGTCTTCCAGGGGTTGACATTCTATGACAGGAAGACAGTTGACAAAATAAGTAAAATATATGTTAGAAGGTAACAGCTATGGAGAAAAAAAGTAGGGTGTAGTGGGTATGATTTAAATAGAGGACCATACTGCAAAGGTCACACTTCACAAAGATAGGGAGCAGGAGTCTCCAGGATATCTGAGGAAGAGCTTGCAGGTGGCAGCGACAGCACATGGGAAGGCCCCAAGTTGGAATGTGCTGGTGTGAGAGCCATAGAGGAGGTTGGTGTCAGTGGAAGGACAGGGGCGGATAGTGTTAAAAGATGAGATTGTCTTCTAGTTTTTAATACATTGAAATCTGAGCGATTTGAGGTTTATCCTAGCAAATCAAACCAATTTTGTCTTATTTTACATATATCCCAACAGTGCTTATTAAGATTCCCAGAAGATGAGGATGCTTTCTAGGGCATAGGAATGTATTTTGTGTGTTGATAGCAGTAGAAGGTACATAGGTGTAGAGATTTGCCAGAACTAATCTAGCTGTATCCTTAAGGCCTATGTGGATTATTCTTTAATTTATAAAAATAAAGCTTTACCCACTGGTTTGAGATGCTACTCTCATACACTAAATTTCCATGTGTCTTTGGGCTGTATCTGGATTCTCTTCAGACCTATTCTGTCTTTTAACTCTGCGTGCCATTCACCAGGTGTTTTAACTATAAAGGCTTTGAATCTGAAATGGCTGGTTGCCTTCGTGCTTATTTTTCAAATTTCCCTGTCTCTTGCTAATTTTCTCTCCCAAATGAAGTGAACACTTAACTTGCCTGTTTCCACCAGAAAAATAAACACACATGGTAATTTCATTGGTGTTGAAGTAAGCTTATTCTACATTAGGGAGATTTGACATCTCCCTCCTTACAACACTTGTCTTGGCCCCCAGAGTCAACTTTCCTCTTAATCCTGGCTGTTCTTTCCCAGTCTTTCCACATTTGCTTCCCTATGCACAATCCTTCGTGTCCCCCTCCCTCTCCTCATCACAGTCCGCAGCCCCTCTCTACTGAGCCAGAGTGTGGCATCCTTATCCACCTTCCTTACTTAATGTTTTTCTCTGGCACATCTAACATGCAATTAGTTTTACTTTATTTATCTTCCATTGTCTCCCTCAAATAGAATGTGAGCTCCACAAAAGTGAATTCCTCGATAAACTATAAGGTGGGGGCACACTTTCATAAATATGACTCAAAATCCAGATGCAAGAAGGGGTAATAATGACAAATTTGACTATGTAAAAATTAACTTTTGCATGGCAAAGGAAAATGAGCAAAATATAAAGGAATGACAAGTTGGGCAAAAATATTTGGAACTTACGCCATAAAAGGGTATTTATTGTGTGTGTGTGTGTGTGTGTCTAGTGGCAGACTTGGAAAGGAAAATTACAACTCTAGCCTGGACAGCAAAGACCCTGTCTTTAAAAAAAAAAAAAAAAAGAAAAGAACAAAAAAGAAATTTAGGGCAACAAAGACCCTGTCTTAAAAAAAAAAAGAAAGGCTGAGCAAGGTGGCTCATGCCTATAATCCTAACACTCTGGGAGGCTGAGGTGGGTGGATCGCCTGAGCTCAGGAGTTTGATACCAGCCTGAGCAAAGTTTATTTAAAAAAAAAAAAAAACTAGCTGGGCCTTGTGGTGGGTGCCTGTAGTCCCAGCTACTTGGGAGGCCGAGACAAGAGTGTCAATTAAGCTCAAGAGTTTGAGGTTGCTGTGACCTATGACCCCATGCACTTTGCTGAGCATGACAAAGTGAAACTGTCTCAAAAAACAATTTTTTTAGGCTCGGTGCCCATAACAGTGGTTACAGTGCCAGCCACATACACAGAGGGTGGAACCTTCAAACCTGGCCCAGGCCAACTAAACAACTGCAACAAAAAATCATAACCAGGCGTTGTGGCAGGCACCTGTAGTCCCAGCTACTTGGGTAGCTGAGACAAGAGAATCACTTAAGCCCACAAGTTTGAGGTTGCTGTGAGCTGTGATGCCACAGCACAATATCGAGGGTAACAGGGAAACTGTCTCAAAAAAAATTTTTTTTAACAATAAAATATATATATTTTTTAGAGACAGAGTCTCATTTTGTCACCCTCGGTAGAGTGCTGTGGCATCACAGCTCACAGCAACCTCTAGCTCTTGGCCTTAGGCGATTCTCTTGCCACAGCCTTCTGAGTAGCTGGGATTATAGGTGCCCGCCACAATGCCCTGCTTTTTTTGTTGCAGTTTGGCCAGGGCTGGGTTTGAACCCACCACCCTCTGCATATGGGGCTGGCACCCTACTCACTGAGGCACAGGCGCCACCCATTATTATTATTATTATTATTGTTATTATTTTGAGACAGAGTCTCAAGCTGTCGCCCTGTCAAAGCAACCTCAAACTCTTAGGCTTAAGTGATTCTCTTGTCTCAGCCTCCCAAGGAGGTGGGACTACAGCCACCCGCCACAACACCCCGCTATTTTGGGGGGTTGCAGTTGTCATTGTTGCTGGCCTGGGCTGGATTCAAACCTGCCAGCCTCAATGTATGTAGCCAGTGCCCTACCAACTGAGCTACGAGTGCCACCAACAATAAAATAATTTTAAAAAGAAAAATGAGCAAAATGTATGAATGGGCAATTCTCAGGAAAAAAGTGCTCTACGTCAGTAAGAGGAAGCATATTAAAATCATACTTTGATATATTTCCCACCAATCGGACTAGCAAAAAGGAAACCCAAAACTTTAACAGCTCACTTTGCTGGCAAGGCTGTGAGAAAATGGGTATTCTGATATCAGCGGGCATACTATATGGAACACTACCTATGGGATAATCTCCAGCAAAACTACATGTGCATTTACCCTTTACCCAAACAATCCCACGTTTAGGAATTTGACCTAAAACTGTTACAGGTGAAATACAAGTTGTGAGACCTTGTACAAAATAACTGGCCAACATTCTTCATAAGGTCCATAGGGGCATTAAAAGAAACCTAACAACAAAATGCAATGCAGGATCTTGATTGGGTCACAGATTTTTTTTTTCCAATGTTTGAAAATACATTTGGGGGACAAATGAGGAAATCTGTGTTACTGGAGAATAACTGCTCTTCTTGGATTTCTCCCCTCAAAACAACCACAAGCCCAATGTAATGATGAGAAATTGTCATATAAGTTTCAAATGAGAGACATTTAAAATACCTAACTAGTAACCCTCAAAAGTTTTGACAAGAAAAAAAAAAAGGACCAACCAAATAAAAGATCACTTGATCTTGGTTTTACAATACTATTGTATAAAGACATTTTTGAGACAGGGAAAATTGAACATGGTCTGGGTGTCAGATGATACTAATAAATTAACTTGATGGTATTAATAATGGCATGAGTATGGTATGTCTCTAACAGTTCATGAGAGAATTAATAAATGTCTAGCATTTATTTGCTTTAACATACTCCAGCAAAAAACAGGATAGATGAAACCAGAAGTACAGAATATTCCAAGGTGCTATTCATGCTAATATGGATATTTCAAAATATTTGCAATAGACCCCCCCACAAGGTGGCTCATCCAGAAAACTCAAAGCTTGTAATCCTAGCACTTTGGGAGGTCAAGGTGGGAGGATCATTTGAGGTCCAGAGTTTAAGGCCAGCCTGAGCAACAGAGACCCCACACACCACAAATACAAAAAAGTAACGGGACACGGCGCCTACGTGTACTCCTAGGTGCTTGGAAGCCTGAGACAGGAAGATCACTTGAGTTGAGCCCAGGAGTTTGAGGTTGCAGTGAGCTATGAAGAGGCACTCTAGCTGGGGCGAAGGAGTGAAACTTAAAAAGAGAGAGAGAGAAAACTATTCAAATATTCATAATAAAAAGATGTGAGGACTACAAAAAAGGGAGGGGTCAGCTATGTCCCAAGAAAGGACACAGAGTCCAAACCCACACACATGCCCTCTGAGTAGGGCACTGGACTATTGTCTCTCGGCCTGGGAATCTTTCCCTATTTTCTTCAGCAAATGCCTTCATGTGTCACCTCCTCCAGGAAGCCTAGTTCAGGTCCTTCCTCTAAGCTTTCTCTATGACGTCTGGGGTCTTTCTGGGAATTACAGGGAGTGTGTCTATCTACCCTTACTTAGAATAGGTGTCCCTGGCCTCCAGCTCCCTCTTCCCTAGCAAGGTCTCCAGACTCCCCCAACCCTGAGGTTGATCCGGATTTCCGTCTGCTTAAAAACATCCGGTGCGGACCGTGTCGTGGCACGGGCGGGGCCTTGGAACTTTCCTGCCTTCTCAAAGGTCCAGGTTCCACATTAGGAATGAGTCCAACAGACTTTCCCTTACTCTTATTAGCCGTGTCCCGCCAGAAAGGCGTGGCCGTGCATCTTCACAGCGCTCTTATAGATCCAGGATCTTCCCTTAGGTCTTATTTTTGATGTTCTGATTGGCTAATATTTCTCCCTGAGGGCGTGGCCAAGTCTCATTGGTCCTCATCCCCAGGCGTGTGGCGTCACGACCGGCGCCAGTCGCTTTTGCCATACGTCATTGGCGGGCGCCCACCTTGACGAAGCCAGAGAGTAGACAGCGGTAGAGTCGGCGGTGGCAGCTCAGCTGAGACTATAGTAGTGGCAACAGCGACGGCGGCAGCGATGGCCGGGGCGGGGCCGGCCCCGGGACTCCCGGGTGCAGGAGGACCGGTGATCCCGGGCCCTGGTGCCGGCATCCCGGGCAAGAGTGGCGAGGAACGCTTGAAGGAAATGGAGGCGGAGATGGCCCTGTAAGGCCCTCTACAAAGCGTGATAAAAGCTGTCTCAGAGTCACTGAATCCTAGAGCCTCCCGCCCTCGTTAGGCCAGAGATACAGCTCTAACATGGGGAAGTGGAACTTACGGGATTCTGAGGGCGGGGATAGGAGAGGAATTGACAGAGATGAAGGCGCTGTCTCAATATACTCAGCGTTCCAGAATTGGTATAAGGTCCTGAGCTGTGGTATCTCTCCTGATCCTCCAGGTTTGAACAGGAAGTTCTGGGGGCTCCAATAACTGGAATCCCAACTGCTGTGCCTACGGTGCCCACGGTCCCTACGGTCGAAGCGATGCAGGTCCCAGCCGCTCCTGTGATCCGTCCTATTATCGCGACCAACACATACCAGCAGGTATGGCTGAGCTATATACTATGTCAGGGAGCACAACGAATACAATATGTGTTGGTATACAGAGACCTATTAACCTTTTGTCTGGTTGACCAATTAGCATGACATATTTTATGTACCAGGCACTGAGGACACACCAATGACTAAGGCAGACAATATCTTTGCCCTTTGGGAGCTTATATTCCAGAGCATGTTGTATAGTACAACTTTCTTTAATAAGGAGAATGTTTCCTATCTGTTTGAAATTTATATTTTTTATTTAAATAGCTTCTCATTCTCCACATTTCAAGTGCTTCTAGTCACCTATATATGACTAGGAGAGGTAAGGAAGAGAGAGAAACTATTAAAATGAAAATAAGGAAATGGAACTTGTTCATTTTGTCAACAAGTAATTATTGGCTGCCTGCTATACATCAGAGACTTAATCTAGACATTAGGCATATAACAAAACAGAGAAAGAATCACTACCTTTTTGGAGTTACATTTTATTAGGGAGAGACAGGTCAAGGAATGGTCAGGAAAGGCCTTTCTGAGAAGGTGACATTTAAGCAAAGACATGAAAATATCTGGGGGAAGAACATTCCCAGCAAAGAACTTCCCTAACAGTACAAAGGCCCTGAGGCAAGTACATACCTTTCATGTTCAAGGAACAGTGGGGAGATTGGTGGCTGGAATGGAGTGAGCAAAGAGGAAGGTAGTAGAGATAAGGACAGAGAAATGATGGAGACTAGATCTTGTAGGGCCACCATAAAGACTTTGGCTTTTACTCTGAGATGGGGAAACTATGGGAGGATTTTGAGCAGAAGAGTGATATGGTCCAACTTAGAGGTTAACAAAGTCACTCTGGCTGTGTTTAGTGAATAAACTCTAAGGGGCAAGAGTAGAATCAAGGAGACCAAGGAAGAGGCTAGTATAATAACCTAGGCAAGAGATGATGGTGGCTTGGATCAGGACAGTATCATAGGAGATAGGGAGGACAGATGGACGTAATTACAAATAGGGCTAAGTGCTGAGGGGAATTAGGGTGGCAAGAGAATTCACTACTGAAAGAGACTAAGGAGACCTTTACCTAATGTGATCCCCCAAATCCTCCCTTAGAAGTAGCATTTTAGTTGAGACTCAAAATTCGATAGCCAGCCCCCCACACAGCACAAAAGATAAAACTCTTATCCTCTTGGAGTGAGCCAGACATGGCAGATAGGGGGCACTGAGTCAGGCCCTTCAGCTGTCCTTTTCTCTAACAGGTCCAGCAGACTCTGGAGGCCCGGGCAGCTGCTGCAGCCACAGTAGTTCCTCCCATGGTGGGTGGCCCTCCTTTTGTGGGCCCTGGTAAGTAAGAAATGGCAAGGCAAGGAGGTCAGGGAATCAAGCAGACTGGTGAAAAGGGATGCCCAAGATTCTTCTCCTACCATCTTTGTGTCTCTTCCCAACAGTTGGTTTTGGCCCTGGTGATCGGAGTCACTTGGACAGTCCAGAGGCTCGAGAAGCCCTGTTCCTGCGGCGAGCAGGTTGGTCTGGGGTTAGGGACTTCCACATTTAACCAAGCACTCTTGTTTCAACAACTTAAGCCTCTTTCCTAAATCACTTGCTCTACCTCACCTTCTCCATTTCATCCTACTCTGATGTCATTTTGCTAAAGCACAAATAACATAAATTCCATGAAAGACAGAAATATTCTTACCTGGCACATAGTATCTGTTGATGGGATGGACAGACCATCCAAAGAAGCACCAAGCTCTTCACCTGGCACTCAAGACCCTATAGGACCTTGCTCCTTGCAGAGAGAGATGCCCACATCCTCCTGCCCCCCAGGAGCCTCAGACATTGCTATGATGTGGCAGCAGTACTCTTGTTGACATCCCTTTTCTTCCCTGCTCATTGTTACTCCACTATAATCTTCCAGCCTTACCCTCTCCGCAGGCCATTCTCCATACATTCCATCTTTTATTTCACATAACATTTACACTGCCAATTTTCATGACATTACTTCCTTATATGTATGAAATGGATGCATGTTCTCCTTTGGATATAAAATTCTGATACCTCTATTAAACTCACAGACTTGTTAATTATGTTACCTAAGTCCTGTTATACTTTTTTATCTAATGATATCTGAGAAGTTTTAATATCTCTTACTCTTTAGTATGGTTTTGATCAAAATGCAAACTTGACCTACTCACCCTCCCCAGCTTCCCAAGCTGCTGTGGCTCCCTAGTACCTGAGGAAGACATCTACAGCTCAGCCAAGAAGGCTGTGCTTGAATGCCTGTTGACCTCTCAACCCTTTCCTGATGCTAACTGCCTACTTCCTCTATTACAGTTGTACTAAACTGAAAGGGAAAAAGGTTTTGCTTATATTCTTCCTGCCAGTAATGTTTCCATTCACCCTTTGCCTGACTAATTCTTTGTTACCCTTTGGATCTCAGCTTACAGACCCCTTTCTTCGGGAAGCCTTAGTCCTCCTGACTGGTTCATAGCACGTCTCTGGGTTCCGACAGCTCCCTGTGCTTCCCTTCCCTAGCACTGATCTGCCTGGGCCTTTCCCCCTTTCGGCCTTGATCACCTTGTCTGTCATTCTCTTGTGAGAAGTCTATTCACTCCTGCTCTGCACCAGGGTGTTCCTGAGAACCCTTGGTCTGTTGGTACGTCCCCAGCATCGCTCACCACAGGGCTGGGCCCAGAAGAGTTCCTCAGTGGTAAAGTTTTGCTGAATGAACCAGTGGAAAGATGTCTCCCAGAAGGCTCCTCAGACTTTTCTCCAGAATTTCTTAGATACAGAGAGTACTCCCACACATACCTTGCCCCAAGTGCACCCATCCCCATGACACACACCCCCATTTCTTTCTCTCACCCAGCCGTGGACCCCCAGAGGGCTCCTATGCTGCGTCCAGCCTTCATCCCCCATGTGCTACAGAGAGCAGGTGAGGGGGCCAGGTTCATCATCCCTGTCACATAAACTCCCACTTAAGCCCTCCGACTCCCCCACTAACACCCTGACAGATTCTGCTCTCTCTTCTGCAGCAGGCGGCCCCCGCCCTATGGCCCTGCGGCCCCCTCACCAGGCCCTTGTGGGCCCCCCTCTGCCTGGACCCCCTGGACCACCCATGATGTTGCCACCAATGGCTCGGGCCCCAGGACCCCCCCTGGGCTCCATGGCTGCTCTGAGACCTCCTCTGGTGAGTACAGACAGGGAATTAATGGTCAGAGGTGCAGTAGACAGGAAGGTCTGCAGTCCTGGCCTGTGGGCTGTGTCTAAGTCTGCCCCTCCCCTGGCATTTTATTTCTTTGCTTCTCACTTGCTCATCCTGTCTCTGTCTCGTTCTGCATCTGTTTTCTTCCTGTTTCCTTCTGTAGCCAAATCTGTTTTTTTTTTCCTTTGTCTTGTTTTTGTCTTGCTGTTTTTTGTCCTGTGTCCATCTGTCTATCTTTCTCTTTGCCTGTGTTTCTCTGTGTCTGACTAGAGACTTTTTTCTTGGCCAAGGTGTCCCTTTCTTGCTCCCTGGATCCCAGGCCGTTGCTTTGTTAGGTGGGGATGAAAGTAAGGTCTGAGCCTGTGATCTGGCCCCTCGCCTTCTCTTACCTACAGGAAGAGCCAGCAGCACCCCGAGATCTGGGCCTGGGCCTGGGGTTGGGCCTAAAAGAGAAGGAAGAGGCAGTGGTGGCAGCAGCAGCTGGACTGGAGGAGGCTAGTGCAGCAGTGGCTGTTGGCGCAGGAGGGACCCCAGCAGGCCCTGCAGTCATTGGGCCCAGCCTGCCACTGGCCCTGGCCATGCCATTGCCTGAGCCTGAGCCCCTGCCCCTCCCGTTGGAGGTAGTTCGGGGCCTACTGCCCCCACTGCGCATTCCTGAGCTCCTGTCTCTTCGTCCACGGCCTCGGCCCCCTCGGCCTGAGCCACCCCCTGGCCTTATGGCTCTTGAGGTAAGCAGGGAAAATGGCAGTGAAGGGAAGAAGGGGCTTAGAGGTCAGGCAGGAGCCCATGAGCTTCTACACGTAGGAACACATGTAGACTTTTGTCCAGGTAGTGGGAGGACTTGGGGAGCAGGAGACAAACACATGTATCCCAAACCCAAAAGCACATCCAGGAGGGCCAGGAGCAAAGGACAGTGGGAGATTCCAACACCAGGCCATTTGCACCCCTCCCCTTCCTTCCTCAGGTGCCAGAGCCCCTGGGAGAAGACAAGAAGAAGGGGAAGCCAGAGAAGTTGAAACGCTGTATTCGCACTGCAGCCGGAAGCAGCTGGGAGGACCCCAGTCTGCTGGAATGGGATGCTGGTAAGTGGCCGAAATGCAAGGTCAAGTATTGCACAGCTGAGGGCAGTCTGCCCTCCTTGGGACTACAGATGGGGAGTGAACCATATAACTCAACACCTTTCTGCAGGGCAGCCACTGTTCTTAACACAGGTCCCTCACCCAGCCGTGGGCCACTTGGTGGAGGTGATTGGTACCTAAGGCTTTTGCTTTTTTCTCACAACTTACGAAAAATTTTAAACATGGAGGGTGGCACCTGTGGTTCAGTGGGTAGGGTGCTGGCCCCAAATACTGAGGGTGGCAGATTCAAACCCGGCCCTGACCAAACTGCAACAACAACAACAACAAAAAATAGCCGGGCATTGTGGCAGGCACCTGTAGTCCCAGCTGCTCGGGAGGCTGAATCGCCTAAGCCCAAGAGATGGAGGTTGCTGTGAGCTGTGACACCATGGCACTCTACCAAGGGTGAAAAAGTGAGACTCTGTCTCTTAAAAAAAAAAAAAATTTAACCACAGAATGGCACAGTGAGCAGTCATTCATCCACCACCTAGATTCAGCAATTAACATTTTCCCTTTATTCCTCAGTGTGTACATACTGTTGGTGGTTTCATTTTTTTCTCAGTCATTTAAAGGAAGTTGCAAGTGAAGTCATTACTTCACTCCTAAATATCTCAGTATTCATCTCTTGAGAAAAGAAATGAATGCTTTTAGAATAACATTATCACATGTAAAAGTTAACTATATATCTGTGGTATCTTATATTCATTTTATATGCAAATTTCCCCAGTTGTCCTGAAACACTACTTTAACTTTTTTTTTTCCTTGAGACAGAGTCTCACCATGTTGCTCTTGGTAGAGTGCGTGGCATCACAGGTCACAGCAACCTCCAACTCTTGGGCTTAAGCAATTCTTTTGCCTCAGCCTCCCAAGTAGCTGAGACTACAGGTACCTGCTACATCACCCAGCTATTTTATTTTTTTATTTTATTTTATTTTATTTTTTGGTTGTAGTTGTCATTATTGTTTGGCAGGCCCAGGTTGCATTCCAACCCACCAGCTGTGATGTATGTGGCTGGCACCCTAGCTACTGAGCTACAGGTGCCAAGCCTGCTTTAGATATTTTTGCCCAAAACTAGAATGCATACAGTTTTATGTCTCTAGATTATCCTTTTTTTTCTTTTTATTGTTGAGAATTCATTGAGGGTACAAAGAACCAGTTTACACTGCTTGCTTTTCTTTTTTTTTAAATGAGACAGCATCTTGCTCTGTCACCTGGGCTAGAGTGCAGTGGCACAATGGTAGCTCACTGCAACCTCTGGGCTTAAGCAATATTGCTAGCTTAGCTTCCCGGATGTTAATGACTCAGCTCAATTCTTCAAGGACTACAGGTACGTACCGCCACAGTTGGCTAATTTAGTTTGTTTTCTTGTAGAGATAGGGGTCTCACTATGTTGCCCAGGCTAGTCTCAGACTCTTGGCCTCAACCAACCCCCCATCTTCTGTTTCCCAAAGTGCTGGGATTATAGGTATGAGCCACAACACTTGCCCTAGATTATCTTTTAATAAGATTGGTCGGGTAGCGCCTGTGGTTCAGTTAGTAGGGTGCCAGCCCCATATAGGTAGGTTCAAACCCAGCCCCGGCCAAACTGCAACAAGAAAATAGCTGGGCATTGTGATGGGCCCCTATAGTCCCAGCTACTCAGGCGGCTGAGGCAAGAGAATCACCTAAGCCCAAGAGCTGGAGGTGCTGTGAGCTGTGACGCCATGGGGTGACAAAGTGAGACTCTGTCTCTAAAACAAAAAAAGATTGGTCTCTCCCACACCTCTTTGTTTTATGTATAACCCATAATACTTTTTTGAAGTATCTAGGCCTGTTGTCCACACTTTAGAGTTTGTCAGATTGTTTCCTCCTAGGGTGGCCCACTGTGTTCTCAGAGTTCCTCTAATGACTACAGAAGCCTTGGGGCAGCCACAGCAATATCTGAGAAAGGAAAGACCCACCTCTACCCCAGTCCTTGACTTCTGCCTCCTCTACTGGAATCTTCTACTGCCCCGAGCTAAGGCCAGGCAGGACCAGCACAGGCCTTGAGACCCTAGTTTTGTGACCTTGGGCAAGTTACTCAGCCTTTCAAGCCACACTTTCCACATTGCCAAAAAGGGAGTAACAGCAGGAGCCTCATGGGAATAGGGCTCTCTGAGACAGAGCTTGTTCCATAGGGCCACGGGCTCGACCCAGAGGGTATGAGCTGAGAATGGCAGCTGAGCTGAGCTGTAGGGCAGGCTCAGGCAGTGTGTCTAGGCATTAAGGGGGAACTGGAGTGGACTTTGCAGAGGAAGCAAGGCTGAGGAAAGATGAAGCCTGTGTTAGTGAGGTCCTATGATGGGAGGCCAGTGGGTGTTACAGGTCTGGGGGATGTCATAGGAAATATCCAGGAGACCAAGAGGTACCAGGGGTAAGTCATTATTTCCCTCCTAAACATCTCAGTATTCACCTCCTAAGAAAAGAATCCTATGAAAGGATTCTTTCATATCCTAATACCATTGTCACATCTAAGAAAATTATAATTCTGTGGTATCTTATATTCAGTTTATAGGCAAATTTCCCCAGATGTCCTGAAACCCTACTTTAGCTATTTTTCCCCCAAACTAGAATGCACACAGTTTTATGTCTCTTTTTTTTTTGGCCAGGGATGGGTTTGAACCTACCACTGGCATATGGGGCCGGTGCCCTACCCTTTGAACCACAGGCGCCACCCAGTTTTATGTCTCTTGGGTTTTTTTTTCTCCCCGAGTATAGGTGCACACCATCATACTCAGCTGATTTTTTTGTTTTCTTATAGAGCATTGGTTCTCAACCTGTGGGTCACGACCCATAGGAACTGTATTAAAGGGCCATGATGTTAGGAAGGTTGAGAACCACTGTTATAGAGGAAAGACCAGGACTGGGACAGAGTTAGAGTCTTCATCATGGGAATGAGTGAGATGGCCCTGGGGTAGGGAAAAGGCAGTACAGGTAGAGGCTAAAAGGACTCTGGGACACATGCCTGAGCTCTTGTCCCACCTTTGCCACTTCCTAGTTGGGTAACTTCAGGTGAGGGGGGACTTGACCTCTCTATGCCTTAGCATGAAAGGGTTGTTGGGAGTGCTGGATGCACACATACCTCTCCAGGTGCTTAGCAGAGCCTCCAGAGAAGGTGGGGCTGTTCTACAAAGTGGGCTTTGGGCCAGGTATCTGCATCCTCTGACCTGTCTGTCTCCCATCCCCAGATGACTTCCGGATTTTCTGTGGGGATCTGGGCAATGAAGTGAATGATGACATCTTGGCACGCGCCTTCAGCCGCTTTCCATCCTTCCTTAAGGCTAAGGTGATCCGTGACAAGCGCACGGGCAAGACCAAGGGTTATGGTTTTGTCAGCTTCAAGGACCCCAGTGACTACGTACGTGCCATGCGTGAGATGAATGGTGAGTGAGGCTTTCCCAAGGGATAGTGGCTGTGGCAGGCATCTGACCAAAGCCAGACACCAAACCTGACCAGAACCCTCCATTTCTACAGGGAAGTATGTGGGCTCCCGCCCCATCAAGCTTCGCAAGAGCATGTGGAAGGACCGGAACCTGGACGTGGTCCGCAAGAAGCAGAAGGAAAAGAAGAAGCTGGGCCTGAGATAGGGTCTGTGGCTGGGCAGCCACTCCCATCCGGCCGGGTGCTGGCTCCTCCTCACAGTTTCTTTTGAAAAACCCCCAACTATCCTCCCACCTGCCTCAAAAACAGTTTCAATAAATTTATGTTCATTTCCATCCCTGCCTGGGCTTGAAAGCACTCTGAGGGGTAGGGCTTGGCATCCCCCTACTTAAAAATGGTGGGGAGCCTTGAAAGTTTACCCAGACACCTAGGGGGCACTTTGGAGCCCTTACTATATACCCATTACCTAAAGTCTTTTTAAGTGCACTCTGAGCACAGCCATTACAGAGGAGCAAGTGGGGGGTTATGGCAAAGCCAAGCTGAGACCCAGATCTGGGTCCTGACTCCAGACTGTTCTCAGCACTTAGTCAGGGTCTCCTAAGCCCACCCTTTGGGAGCTCACAACCTTCTAGGCTTTCAGCAAACTCATATACTAGCAATACAATAGTGACTGGAATAGTCTTAGGCCCTTCTCCAGAGCTCATGGCCCAGTCGCAGGAGATAGGCCTGATGCCAGACAGTGCAAGCCCAGAGTCAGGGTAGGAATGGGGGAGCCCAGGGTGCTGACCTGTGGGTCAGGAAGGATTTCCTAAAGGAAATGTCATACTCATTTTCTTCCTGGAATTCTTACCCTCTGGATCTCTCAGGCTGTTTTTCAATTTTCCACACTGCCAGGCCCCAGCCAGCTTAACTTGCTATATGTTTATGGCAGCTCACCAAACAATGATGACAACTACAACAATAACAAAAAATAGCCGGGCATTGTGGTGGGCGCCTATAGTCCCAGCTACTTGGGAGGTCGAGGCAAGAGAATTGCTTAAGCCCAAGAGTTGGAGGTTGCTGTGAGCTGTGATGCCACAGCACTCTACCCAGGGTGACAGCTGGAGACTGTCCCAAATTTTTAAAAAAGCACTATGGTGGGCAGTGCCTATAGCTCAAAGGAGTAGGGTGCCAGCCCCAAATATCAGAGGTAGTGGGTTCAAACCCAGATTCAGCCAAAAACTGCAAAAAAAAAAAAAAAAAAAAGCACTGTGGTGGTGGGGTGGCTCACACCTGTAATCCTAGCACTCTGGGACGCTAAGGCAGGAGGCTCCCTTGAGCTCAGGAATTCAAGACCAACCTGAGCAAGAGTGAGACTCCATCTCTACTAAAAATACAAAACAAATGAACTGTGTCATGGTGGGCACCTGTAGTCCCAGCTACTCTGGGGGCTGGGGCAGGAGGATCGCTTGAGCCCAAGAGTTTGAGGTTGCTATGAGCTGTGATACTGTGGCATTCTACTAGAGGTCACAGTCAAAAAGAAAAAATCACTGAGCACCAAGGCCACTACTGTGGGCTGGGAGTCTGGAGGGAGGAGATTGGGAGATTGCAGGGCTCAAGTGTGGGGAAGCAATAAAGAACTCCCAGGACACAGCCATCAGATCCCTGCATTTAGGAGGGGCGCTGCAAAGGGGGCTGGGGATGGGGAGGAGACTAAGAGGCTTCTCAGAGAAGGAGCTCACCCAAGAGAGGTATCAAATTTCTTCTGTTCCTGTGTTTCCCCTTACTGCCCCTTTTCTGACGTCACATTTTCCAGTCTTGTCAAGTGAGGGCTTCCTTTCCTGACAGAAGTGCCCTTCAAGCCCCTGCCACCTGGCCTAGACCACCCAAGCCCAGCACCCTCAAACCCCCTTACCCTCATCACCAGCCCTTCCTACCAACCCCCCTCTGCTCACTGCAACCCCAGGACTTACACATAAGTCTTCCTGAGGATGGGGAGGCAGACCAGCAGATACAGAGCTGAGATCTCTGGATCCAGATAAGAAGGGAGACTGAGAGGCACAGAGGTGAGAAGCATCTATTAGAGTGCAATGGGAAAGGAGACAGAGAAAACCCAGAGAGAGAGATAAGATAGGAACACTCAAAGATAGATGAGGAGGGACGGAGACTTGTCAAAAGAGACACGGTGACCAGGCCTCCCTGAAGTCAGGCCAGGTGCGACAGAGATCCAGAGCTGAGCACATCAAACTGAACAGGGCAGAGAGACAGTGGAGAGACAGACAGGAGAGAGTCCAGCTTCAGAGGGAGCAGGTGGGGGTGTGAGGTCTGCGGGGCAGGGCAGGCCAGGACTCCCTTCAGGCCTCTGGGCTGAGTGGATGGAGGGGCTGGTAATGCCCCAGAGCTCTGCCCTTCAACCAACACTGGATCCAACCCTAGCCCCACGCAGTCCAGTGTGACCTTGATGAAGTGACTCTCCCTCTTGAAGCCCAGTTTCCCTTCTATTAAATGGAAAGAAGAGCAGTGCCTCACCTCTCTCACCCTCCAGAATGACAAGTAGTCAATGATCAAGAAACTGGGTGTACAAGTCACATTTGAGCACCCCTTGTATGTGGTAGTTCCAGAAGTCAAATGTGACTTGAATACTACAATTTTTCTTTAATTCTTTAATATAATTAAAGAAAAAAAGAAAAGCTGGGTGAGAAAAATTCAATGAAATCCAAGCAGGGAGGAGAGGGAAGAGGTTGGGTAAATTCCCATCCAAACAACTGGTATAGTGCATACTTCCTGGGTGAAGGACACAACTACAACTTTAACCTTACAAAAACAATCTAACCTAATCATGTCTATCTTCTTTTTAATCTGAAATTAAAAACAAAGGCTGGGTGAACACCAGCAAACGTGCATATTAAATTTTTAATGTTAAATATTTATTTTTTGTTTTGAGACAGAGTCTCACTCTGTGGCCATAGCTAGAGTGCCCTGGTGTCAGCCTAGCTCACCGCAACCTCAAATTAGGGAGTAGCTGGGATTACAGCCACCTGCCTCCACACCCAGCTAATTTTTCTCTTGCTCAGTCTGGTCTTGAACTCTTGAACTCAAGCAATTCTCCTACCTCAGCCTCCCAGAGTGTTAGGATTACAGGCATGAGCCACCACCCCCAGCCAATATTTATTCATTAATACATATAGCAGGGCTCGGCGCCTGTGGCTCAATTGGCTAAGGCGCCAGCCATGTACACCTAAGGTGGCGGGTTCAAATCCCCAGCCCGGGCCCACCAAACAACAATGAGGGCTGCAACCAAAAAATGGCCAGGCATTGTGGCGGGCACCTGTGGTCCCAGCTACTTGGGAGGCGGAGGCAGGAGACTCGCTTGAGCCCAGGAGTTGGAGGTTGCTATGA
>CAUYQV010018370.1:0-24124 GCA_963574575.1 Galagoides demidoff
GAAATATCTGCAGTCATTCTAATATTCTTCCCCTTGTAGTTATGATTTTCTCATGTCTGGCTGCTTGCAGGATTTTCTCCTTCATATTAACTTTGGTAAAGTTAATTATAATGTGTCTAGAAGATGCTTTATTTGGGTTGAGTTGTGCTGGGGTTCTGAAACTGTTTGCTATCTGAATTTCAGTATCTCTTGCCATGCTTGGGAAGTTCTCATCAATCATCTCTTGTAGTAGAGTATCTATGGTTTTCAGACCATCTTCTTTTCCTTCAGGGATTCCTATGAGGTAGATGTTTGCTCTTTTGGAGTGGTTCCACAGTTCTCTCAGGGAATCATCAATTTTTGCTCTCCACTTCTCTTCCTCTTTGAGGATTTGAGAGCGTTCAAAAGCTTTGTCTTCAATATCAGAGATCCTTTCTTCTGCCTGCTCCATTCTGTTACTGAGGGATTCTACTATATTTTTCAGATCTTTTAGGGCTGCAAGTTCTTGTCTTAATGTGTCAAAATCTGGTGATTTTGTCCTTGAATTCATTGACTTCTTGAGACAATTTTTGAATTGCTCCTTGAATTTCTAATTCCATCTTTACCTCTGTTCTGTTAATCTTATTTGCAATCCAAATTCTGAATTCGATTTCTGACATCTCAGCCATTTGTTTACGAATGGGATTTTCTGTTGTGTCTCCTTTGTCATTCCTTCGGGGAGTTGATCTACTGTGATTACTCATGTTTCCAGGGTTTTTCTGTTGATTCTGCTCCATGATTATTTTTTCACCATTTGGCTAGAGAAGCTGGCAAGGTGAAATTTAATTGAGGACTCCTGGAGTTGTAATTAACCAGCCCTTTACCAAAGAACTGGGACTGGCGATTGTGGCTTTTCCCTTAGAGCTTTACAAAAGTCACATTCAGAACTAAAGCCTGAAATTCTGGGGACCTTCTTGAAGTGGCTGGACTAGATGGCTCTGACTGGTATTCAGCTAGTCTCTGTCCAATCCTAGTGAATCAGTGTCTTTGCACTAAAATCTCAGCTGAGGAGATATATAAGCAATTAAGACATCCGGTTCCCACCACAGGCTAAAACTGGAAGGGGAGAATCCTACACGCCCACAACAACACAACCAGGGTACAACCTTGGTGGCTCCTGGGTTGATTGGCCCAGTTTAAGAGTTCCAAACCAATAGTCCTGGTGGATACAAACACCAATCAGGTGGAAAGGTCAAAGGTATTTGGCATCTAGGCAGTGGGGGTCCACTGGCAACTCAATTTGACCCCAGTGGGAGGGACTGTGGAGCTGCCACTACTGTCAGGGATGGTGCTGCCACTGTTGGGGATGATGCCAATGGTCTGGGGTACTGCTATGTGCAAGAGTCACAGGAGACTGGTGGGAAACCAGATGGCAGAGCCAGTGAACCCTGGTCTTGTGTTCTAGGAGCCTGGGAGTCACTGGCCTTGAGGCCTCAGGTGTCGCAGGAGCTGGGCAGGAGTTGCAGCACTGGTTGTGGGTCTTAGGAGCCGGGCAGGAAGCCAGAGGGTGGAGTCTCTGGCTGTGGGCCACATGGGTCACAGGAGCCAGGTGGGAGTCACCAGCCACGGGCCATGGGTTGCAGAAGCCAGGCAAGAGTTGCCAGCCACGGGTTTCAGGAACTGATGGGAGTCACTGGTTGTGTGCCGCATGGGTCACAGGAGCTTGTGGGTGTTGCTGGCTGGTCTCAGAAGCCTGGTGGGGGGCCGAGCTGGGAAGCTGGTGGGCTGTGGTCCCCAGAGTTTGGTAGCACAGACCCGAGTTATGCTCTTTCCATCATAGGGCAAGTCTCTCTCCCCTTGTGACTCCCTGCCTCTATTACAGTTATAGCTTCAGTACAACTGCTCCACAGCTCATGAGGTGCCCCAGTCTAGCAAAAATCTGCCAAACGCAGATTTTGCAGGGGGTAGTCTTCCAGACCGCCAGAGAAGGGGGGAGAGTGGGTTGGGACATCAGGAATGTAGGGAGAATATTAGATCAACTTTTGGCCCAGGCAAGAGATTGCCTGGGCTTGCAGTGGTATCTCTCTGTGGAGGGATTCTAGGCCCTCAGTGTTTTCTCCCCTTTGGTGAAACATATGGTCCTCTGTTCTCTACTTACCTCAAGCAACTCTCCGGGGTGGGGGAGGGGAAGGATTCCCGTCCTCTTTGGGATGGGTTTTATACCTGAAATTTGTTTCCTTGGAGTCCCAGCTTGTCATAGCAGTGGTGATATGAACCTATATTGATATGAACCTCTCTCTCAGCTCAGTTGAGAGATCGTCCCCTTTATTGGGCTATTTCTGGCCATTATTTCTCCCTCTGGATGGGAGCCTCTGCCGAAAGCTGGCTTCAGTCAGCCATCTTTCATCCCTCCTCTATTAACACTGTTAATAGAGAATCTTATCACCAAATAAATAAGATTTAGTGGGAAAAACACTATAAGATAATATTTACACTATCTGATAAATACTATATGAACATATATGATTGTGCATGACTATGTGTGTATGTGCACATATAAACTGCAAGTTAAACAGTGATGAACAATTCCTTGGGTCTTGGGAGCTCAAGAAAATTTTCATAATCAGGTGGATGATGAAGGATCCAGGAGGGCAGGTGAGTGAGAGCTTTTCTGGTCATTAAATGCAAAGAAAAGATTTGGGGGTAGAACACAATTGTGCCTTTGTAACAAATATCAAAGATTTTGACATGGATATATTAACTATATAGGAAGCTGAAGAGAAGAGATAATACATTTGGTGAGGAAAGTGAACTTTTTTCCTTGAGCCTTATCTGGGGAACAGTATCTTATGGAATTTGTGGTTGACTCTGAGTGGTAGAGGCCAATAAACAAATCCAGTGTACCAACTTTTCTTGATTAATTCAATGAAAACAAAAGAACCCTTGATTTTAAAATACTAAACATGAGTAAAGTAAAAGGAATGAAAAATACATGTGCTTTCCCCCCCTTTTTTTTGGAGGCCAGGCTAGAGTGCCATGGCATTAGCCTAGCTCAAAGTAGCCTCAAACTCTTGGGTTGAAGCAATTGTCCTTCCTCAGCCTCCCAAGTAGCTGGGACTAGAGTGTGTGCCACCATACTTGCCTAATTTTTTTTTTTTTTCAGAGACAGGTTCTTGCTATGTTATTTAGATTGGTCCTGGACTTAAGTAATCTTCCCATCCCACCCTCCCAAAGTTCTAGAATTACAGGTCTGAGTCACTGTGTATGGCCAACACATGTATGTTTTAAACTATCATAAGTATTTATTGAAATATAATATTGAAAGATGAGTGTGAACCTAAGTGTTGAGATGGTGAATATTCACTGGTGGCAACCAAGATTCTATTAAGAACTAGAACATTAGCAGCTCCCCAATGCCCCCGTGCACCTTTCCAGTCTCACTCTCACTCCTGTGCCCCAAATCCTCCCAGTCCTGACTTCCAAAGGCAGAGGTTAGTTTCACCAGTTCTTAAATTTTACAGGTGTAGTATCATATGGCATGTACTCCCCGGTGTCTGGTTTATTTCACTCCACATGTTTGGAAGAGTTAAGGTATATCTTGTGTACACTTACAGATTGTTCATCCCTATTGCTACACAGTATTTATGTAAATATACCATGTTTTGTTTATATAGTTTGCTCTTGAGTTGCATTGGGGTAATTTACAGCTTTTGATGATATGACATAATCCTGTGTTCATGAACATATGAATGTGTTTCTAAGAACAAAGTTGCTCTATATTTGCACATGTTACTTTTCAAAGGTGCAGTTTTCCAAAGTGGTTCTGCAATTTGTGCTTATCCTGGCACTGTACAGTTTTAGAAGGTAGGTTCTACCTTTTTGTCAAAATTTCTGTGTTTTCAATTTTCTTTTTTGTCTTTCAATTGTAGCCATTCTGGTTCAGGTATTAATTTGCATTTCCCTAAGGAACCATTTCCATCATTTTTTGTAACTTTTGTCATTGGTATTCTTTTTGGTTAAGTGCCCGTCTTTTGTCCATCTTTTCATTGGGTTCTTGTGCTTTTGATTTATTCTTGTTGATTTGTAGAAATTCAATGTGTTTTCTGGATACTAGTTCTTTGCCAAATACCTATGTTGCAAGTATTTTTCCTACAGATTGTGTTGACATATAAATGATTTAGCTAATATGTAAGACTTGAATGAAATTTTGTTCTCACTGAATCACTTTGGGGTAAGCCCAAGCCAGAGGATGCAGCCTCACATGTGCATCTTGGGCACTGCCGCTGAAGGGAGCAGGGCTCACATTTCCCACCCCTGTCAACCTCACGCTCCGTGTCTTTGACTTTATAACCAGAGAGATTTGAAAAGCAGTGTATAAGTCTAGATCCATACTGTTTGATAATATAATCTGTAGACTCAGGAATGTTACAGAATGTAGGATAAAGAGTTATATGCAATAGCTTCCAGATTACATTTGCATTTTTAAGGGGTGAATTACATGTGTAATAGAATGCCTTATTTTAGGGGTATTAGGTCATTCTCACAGAAGTGGTTTTTATAAAATGTGCCATTTCTTTGTTGGTAGGCACAGGATGTGTTTGTAATTCTGTCCTGACAACATGAACGTTGTTATGCTGAGTGGAGCCCTGATGGTCATTGATGCTTTGGCATCACCTTCTGTCTGCATTTAGGAGTGTTCCTTCTGCTCCACTGGCTCACTCTTCTTTATTTTTACAGAATTCTGCTATAAATAGCGATTTTAAACCCATGTAGGCTTATTGGCTTCATAAGACCAGGGAGGAGGAGTCCAGAGTTGTTCCGGGATCTCTGGGAGGTCACCAGATTGAGCTCCTTTCCACCTCCCCACTCTGTTCTTTTCAGTGTGTGGGTCTTTGTCCTCCCTCCTGTTGACTCAGGGTCATCTGAGGCTGCTGATCCTACAGGAAGAGAACCCTGTACATCTTCCAGGCAGGAAGATGAAGGGGCAAAGGGCGTTTTCCCGGTAGGCTCAGCACTGACTGTGAAAATCTCTACGGTCTGCCTACTTCTCACCACCAGAACTCTGGTGGCTGGAAAATGAGATGTTTTTGCTTTCTAGATGCAACAGAGAGGGCAAAGACAAAGAAAGCCAGGAAAACCTTTCTGGGATATAGTCCTCAGAATAGGCAGAGAGTCTTACCTTCCTTCGGGCTTCTCTTACACATTCTCATTTAAATATTTATAAGAGTATAACAGGCATATTAAAGAATATTTGAAAAATAGCAAAGAATAAAGAATGGCTCATCATTTGAGTAACTTAAAACAGTCAGTATGAGTATTTTAGTGCTTATTTTTCTAGGCACTTTATAAAGCAGTACATGTATCTGGTGCTAGGTGGACTCAGTTTAGGGGGCGTCAGTGGACAGGGGAGGGCAATACACACACCCCCCAACATAAAGGACACTCAACTTTTACACCATCTGTATATTAGAAAATCAATTAATTCACAATATTTTATGTGTCTGCATATATATAATACATATATACATATATATGTATAATTTTTAATTCCAGTCCAACATCACAGTCCATTCTCATTTTTTCATTTCTGTATTTATTAGCCCTTTCCCTACCGTGAGAAGCCCGGCCTCCTTTATTCTCGATTTGTTAATGCTTCCTTATTTGATCACTCCTTCTGTCTATCACCGATCTCCCATCTTCCCACCTTCCTCTTCCCACTCTCTGGACATTGTCTTCCTAACGACTCAGGCTTCAACCCCTTTCCCCAGGCTGCTCCCCTGTGGCAAGGCTCCCCTTCCCTCCCTGTGCATGGCTGCCCCCCCTGACCCTCACCCCTGCTGCTGAGGAGAAGTCTTTCTCACCCACAGGTGCCCAGCTTCTCACTGGCCCCGCGGAACACTGGCACTCCCACGCTGGCACCACTTGCTTGGTCCTTGAATTATTCAGGAAAGGAAGGGAAAGATAGACGGGAAGAATAAGGAAACTATTTACTTTCCTATTTCATGCTGTTTTCTGAATGTTATAAATTTTACATTTTAAGGAAAAAGGTCCATTTTTTTGGTGGTTTATTATATCAGATTTGAGTTTAAAATGTGACGTTCCATAGAGGTATTGAAAAATGCATTATTTTCTCCTAGTTTTTAAATATTTAATTACCTAATCAGTTAAACATTTATTTGTGTCATTTTATGTTAGGGGAAGATAGAAGCTATTTTTTTCCTTATTATTACAATCTCAACTCCTTTTTGTTTTACTTTTAAAATTTTTATATCCTGTCACTTTTGTATCCCCATTTTTTCCTGTCTCTTTCTGCTTGCATTACTTGTCCTCTCTGCACTTTGGTTTCTATGTTCCCTTGAATCCTGCCACCAAGGTCACAAGCTCTGCCAGCTGCCCAGCAGTGCCCTTTGCTTTTCCCTGCCTGCCTCTGAAGGCTCTCGGGCTATCAAAACTCCCACCCCTGGAGAAACTGTCAGCTGGGGTGCAGGCAATCAGGCTATGAGTCATTCACAGCAATGAATGGCAAATAAATCACAGATATGTACAGCTCAGCCTAAGAAAGGTTTGGCAAAGAGGATCCTCTGATTCTCTAAGAATCAGCTTCCAATCATTAGCTTCCCACTGAATGCAGCAGAACTATTTTTTATCCTTCTTACAAGGGGACTGTCTTGCCTAAGCAAAGTATGACCTGCTACTGCAAAGGCTTGTACCCCTGGGACGCTGGCCAGGAGGGGTTTCCCGTAATATCTCAGCCAAATATTCCACCTGTTGGAGGGGTGAGCTTGGAGGTTTCAGAAGCATCCAGAACAGCCTGTTCAGTCCTGCTTGTCCTTCACTCCTCATCCCCAAAAGAAGTGGGAAATGCTTCATGTGAGTGTTGGAAATGGCCATGAGTGGACTGAATTCTTGTTTCCATCTCAGTGTGATACCATGAAAACAATAATGATTCGTTTCATTGGTGAGGGTTTGATATTATGATACCACTTATATTTTCTCAGTTTATCTCCAGCCTTTAAACTTCTATCCGATAGATATCAGACCACAACTTTAAATAAGTGGTGATAAGAGGACTTAAGGAGATAAAGAAGTTTAAAGAATGTGAGTTGGACGGACTAAAGGTCAGTGAGTAATCTTCTTCTTTCCTTGATGCCCAAAGAATCTGCATAGGAGGAAATCTGTATTTGTTTTAAGAGGCTTCTGTGTCCTGAGTGAAGTCAGAGAAGGTGCTAAAATGATGTTTTAATCAGGAAATGGTTGAGGACGGCGAGGGAGAGAGAACTTAGAAATAAGTTGTGTGCTAAGTGATTTTTCAAACTATCTTCAAGGTGAAAGTAATAACGTAACCCTCTGCCAATCTTTCTGAAACATACAGTCAACCTCTGTTCATGAAACGGAGCAGTGGTGTGTATAATTAGCAAAGAGCAGATAGTTCCTCATGCTTTTCTATTAATGTGGGCAAGGAGGGGTTGCTTAGCAGACAGGAGAGAAGAGAGACTTTTCTTCTTCAACTTGGAACACTCCCTTCTTCCGTCTCTTCATTTTAAGCTATAACTTGTCAGAGGACAGTTTCCTGCCTTCCTATCTGAATGTCCTTCGACCCCGGCACCTGTGCACACACACTCCACCTTTCCCCTTCCCTGTGGGTGGCACCTGTTACCTGCACCCTCACCCCCCGACTGTTTGCTCTTCTGGCTCCACTGGTGGCCGTGCCCCAGCAAGTCTCTCCTCTTGGCTACGTCACTGCCTACTTGTTACCAGATCCTTTCAGTGAACAAACACTTAAGTTTTCTAACAAACACAAGCTTTCTCTAATCATAAGCAACAAAACCTTGCAAATTTCTCTTTATCTCACCTGTTCTTTTTTTGGGGGGGGAACAAAACTCCTAGGAAGGGTTATTCTTTACATACCGTAGACCACTGGTCCCATTTATCTTTGAACCCATTTGCCAACCTTGATCCAGCTCTCATAAAGAGTGGCTGACTTTTATGTGAATAAATGAAGCGGTCAGTTCTTGGTCCTTGCCTTACTCATCCTCTCCGTATCATTTCTCTCGGTTAGACATTTCTCTCGGTTAGAAGCTACAGCTTCTCTCTAACTGATTTCTAGGATGCCACTTCATCTCCATCTCCGACATCGCTGGAGATTCCGCCTTCCTCTCTCCCCAGTGCCCTGACCTTTAAAGTTTAGACCAAAATTTCTTATCATTCTTTTTATTCTCTTGGTTTTAAATGCAGGACTTCTTTGCCTGTAGGCCATTTACCCAGAGATAGACACTTTGTTCTTGGATTTTTTGTTGTTTTACTTTCTTTTACTTTATTCGATCAGAGGTCTCTGATCCAATATTGGGTTTTTAGTAAGTTTTTCCCTGACCAGCCTATACAGAGGAATGAGTCTCCTCCACCATCAATTCCTGCACCTCTGGCCTTTGATTTTTTTCTCCTCAGCCTTAATCAACATTTGCCATGGTTCATATTTACTTGCTAAAATTTAATCGAGAATGTAAACTAGCTGATGTCAAGGGTTTTTACTTTGTTGACTGATAAATCCTAGCACCTAGAATGGCACAGGCCAAAAAAACAAGTCCTGAGTACCAGTTATTGGATGGACAGACAGATGACCGATGGTACAGGAAACATGTCTGAAACATGGCTTAAAAGTCAGAGGGGCTGGAGTTGTACACGGCTGGGTGGCAGAATAGGAAGCTGGAAAAGGACAATGAAAAGAGAATAGTGACCATGGCCGCAGTGTCACCTGGGTGGCACTGCAGCTATTCCAAGGAAAGAGCATTCTAGTTCGGGTGATGATGAAGTGATTCGTGTGGCGGAGAGGTGGGTCATTGGCTTTTCAGGCATCAGTGGAACCAACTGGTTTGTTTTCACGTGGAGGTGAATAGCCCCAGAAAGTCTGGTGAGGAGAAAAGCAAACCTGGTGTGTTCTAGGCAGGAGAAGCCAGGACAGACTGACCCCAGGAGTTCTTGAAGTTTACTTGTCACAAATCAGAACTTTTTCTCTTATATATTTACATATGTTTAAAAGATGGGAGACTAATGTTTTTTTCTTAGGAAATATTTTTGGCTTATAGAAAGAGGCAGGAGAAAAAAATAACAACATATTATGTATATGAAAATCAGCAGCTGCAATGTGCTGGAAATAAGGCAGTGAGGTTTTAAATTAAAAATATTCTAATTTCAAATCTCCTAGCTTTTACTATTAAAGGAAAAGGTCTTTAAGGCAACAAGATACAGCAACAAAAACTCAAAATCTGTCCTAATCTTGTTCTACGGCAAATTTAATGGAATAGCAAAATGGGGGGTTACATATAGGCTTACTGCTTCATTTTCTTTATTTATGTATTGAGGATGCTGGACCGGAGTAAAATTAGTAAATATATTTCATCCTCTGAGCCACCTGTGATCAGCTGCTCAGGGCAGCCTGGAGTGCTGAATGGATAAGCATGGGGCACCATAACCAGGCTCAGCAGAAAAGCGAGCTGAAATTGACGGGTGCTACCTGCCCTCACTTTAGCAAAGACCAATGGCAGCCAGTGTGTGTTGTGTCCTGGGCATTCGGGATCACACACTCTGTCAGCTCTTTGTCAGTTCTAAAATTCTATGATTAGAAATTCCTAGTACGCTAACTGCAGCCTTCACAATAAAGACAATGACAAGATTTTATAAGTAATGAAAATCCCTTTTAGTATGCAAAATATGTTCTTGAAGAGTCAAAATATGTTTCATAAGCACTTCTCCTAAAGGTAATGGAATTTATATTACCCCAAATACCTTTATAGTGTGTGTTAAGTACAACGTGAGGAGTGTATACACGCAGCGTACAGAAGCAGTAGTGATATTTTGCCTTGAAAAACACAACTTGGCATCAAGGCGTAGAATTCACATAAATCAGCTTTTAGTTTAATTCAAAATAATCTTTCAGTTTGTTCCCACTGGCTTTGCCTTATAATGAGCCCATAAGAAACACTACTTTAGCATTGAAGAAATGAATCATTTTAGCTATAATTTTTCCAAATTTCAATAGAAACTTCCAGAATTGAGTGGCAGAGAAAGGTTGGCTTTTTAATCTCATTTCTTGGTTAGACAGTGGAATAATGCAAACTGAAAAGAAATGGAAGGGTTTGGCAGAGGGACTATATCTAAAGATATTTACAGATATTTTAACTTTAATTACGTAGCCTTAATACAAGATGCAAACATTGTCTGCTTCAATTTGCATTTCTCACAGCAATTCATCCTTGATTCTACCCTGATGTAACATGTAAAAAAAATGAAATTTTGGTTCAAGTATACAGATTTGATGTAATTTTATCCATTTTTCAAAGCACTAAAATGTGATGTAATTTTGTAACTGGCTGCAAATTAGCATTACATTTTGAATAATTTCGGTGCCAATAACCTAAGTAATCACAGGACAGACATGTCAGTTTATTGAGGTGGGAACTCTGTTGTAAAGACTCAAATGGGCACTGCTTGCACGATGGTCATCTCCAAACCTGGGTGAATTTTGCACTGAAGTATTTACTATTTCAATTGGAAATAATTTAAATAAGACTCTGAACAAATGTTTGGAAATGTACTATATGTGTTTAACTCTCAAGTCATTCATGGTATTAAGATGGTCTGAACTCATTTTCTCTAATTTCTGATCTGAGATATATAATCAAGGAATTTTTTTCTTTAACTGGAAGAGGACACTTTGAAACCATCTCTGTCTGGCCTCATGCTTGTTGTTTTAGAGCCGATAAAATGAAATAATTCAGGTCCAACTTTCCAGATGAAGCTTAGTGTCAGCCAGACACCTAGGAAATATCTGTAGAAGGAGACAGTGGTTTGCGCTCACACCCTGATTCCATTGTCTGATTTCAATCTGGAATGGGCTGACAGATTTTCCTATTAGTTAGTCCTGTTAGAAACCTAATTAGATTAACTGAATTTGTTTCACCCACATCTCTGTAATTTCTAACTACTCGCCCCAAGGTGACTGACCTTGGAACATGGGTGTGAGCAGTGCTTGGGCCGAAGTTTTCTTTTACAGAATGGTCATCTCTGATTGGTCAGGCACACATTTTCCTGATAAAAATTTTCATTCAGAACCTTGGACAGTGCTTGTCACGCAGAAGGCAGGTACTTGAGATACTGGTTAAGGAGCTTTACCATGAATTAGGACCTCACCCTTGTAGTTCTGACATGCATTCTAACATAAATTATTCTGAAGTCTTGGTCAAATCACTCTGGATGTTCTGAGCACTTTCAAAGCCTTCCCAAATTTTGACCCTCTGTGAAGGCCTCCTGCCGTGGGGACCCCGTCTACTATCAGAGACGGTTTTGACACTTGCAGAATACCCTAGTGTTTGTTCCAGGACCATTCTTTCTCTCTACGTTTCTTAGCTTTATTGAAAACCCCAAATTATCCTTTTTGTTAAGTATTACTGTTATTATTCCAGATGAAAATTTCTGAATAAGGGGTACCTAGGGGAGAATTTGAGTATAAGTCCCCCAGGGGTTTCCAAACTGTTTTCTTTCCTGCCACACATTGGAAGAAGAGGAATCGTCTTGGGCCACCCATTAAATACATGAAGACTGACAAAATACATACAAAAAGCTGATGAGAAAAAAATGTCTGTGAGTAATTTCTGTGACATCTGACCCCACAGATAAGTGAAACAGTGATCGGCAAACAGCCTGTAGGGCAAGACTGGCCGCCCTGCATGACCCACTCACTTCAGGAGAAAGAAGAGAAGGCTGGAATTTAAGAGAGCCAGAATAAAATGCAGAGGTGAGACTCCTGTAGTCACCACGCAGAATTCAAACTGCACGCAGACAGGCCTGTTCATTTGACGTCTGAGGAAGGTAACCTGCAGACTTAGGTGGGTTGTCCCGGATGCAGACTCGTTAGTAACCGAAGGGTCACCGGACCCCGATCTCAGCGCCCTTTCAACTGCAGGCTCCTGGGAGGTAAACCGTACATTCCTCAGGCCTTTCTCATCTCTGTTTCTGCCTTTTCTGCTGTCTAGGATAAGACTTAAGTGACCGGTATTCTTCTAAGCCTTTTCCTAAAACAAAAGAGAAACAGTGAAAAGTCCTGCAGAGTTTGGGGTGGACTGCAGCTAAGTGGGGGGCTTGGCGGCATGTGCAGGGGGTGGTAAAACGTGGAAGCCTTCACACATCGTGTGTATCTCACGTTTTCAAAGTTCTATTTTTTTTTTAAACCTTCAAGTTTCATGGGCATTTACAGCAAAGACTAATGACCCCATAACCATCAAAACGCCCCTGCAATTTTTTTCTTCCTGATTCTGTTATACCGGAGTGCATTCCAATTTAGGGTACTTTAACTGTCAGAAATATCAGAAAGAGCTTCTGCACTTTAAGCAATCTTCCCAAACCCCTGTCCAGGAGAGTCGGGGAGAGCAATTTTGAAGCAATCCTTGTTGTTCCTTCCCATTGCCCTTTCCCCGGAGATGTGGCTCTCAGCTAATTGGCTTCCTGACGTTAGGATGAGAGTTAGCTGTGCTCTACCTAGGGAGCTGGACTGGGGGAGGTGACACAATTCTAGCCTTGGTGGGCCTTCTTTGGTAAATTCTTACTTTGTTTAGCTACTGGAAATCTAATATTTCAGTTGCCCAAGTACTCACGGAGTTGTTCCCAATGAACTGAAACCTACCTTTTAAACTCTGAGCCAGCCTCTTTACGTGGTTCCTGGGTATTACCCACCCCAAGTTGTAAGAAAATCATTTTCATTTTGCTTTCTAAAAATTTGAAGAAATGTTTATCGCGAGCATAGAATCATCTTGATTTACTTCTCTAGGCGCTTTACCTCAAGATTAAAAAGCCGTGAAAGACTCTGCTCACAGAGTGCTCGGGTCGGTGCCATCAGAGGGCAGCACTCTGCTAGGCTGCCGGGGAGGGACCAAGCCAATTAATGGACAATTACCAGCAGCCGCTTTATCTGAAGCGTCCTCTACACCGAAACTTTTTAACAGGATAATTGTAGACATCTGCTTCATGTACCTCTGCAGCAACATAGCCAGTATTTGCTAAGATCTCATAAGCTCTTACAGCTTTACACAAAAGGACATATTGGCAATTCCGTTTTCCTGGGTAATAGGAAGGCTGTGCAAAATGCCGAGCTCGAATTCAGCATTGTCTAGTAGCACTCAATGTCACCAGAGCGATCGGCTTGTTCCACCTGGCTTTCAGACATTTGCAGAAGAAAACATATGTACCTTAATTGCGAAATGTGGGCTTAATGAACGTGGAGGCGTCATGTTACACCGAATGCAACCATCGCCGTGATGGCAAGGCACTTAAGAACATGTCACAATGTTGGGCTTTTAAGAGGTTTGCCTTTGGCAACGTTTCAGAGAAGAATATGTTCCTTACATTTGCAGTCCTGGGAGTGGATAATAAGTGTGCGGCATATGAAGCTGGTATTTATTGTAAATTGCTATGTCAATATTTTTGTTTAAAAGCAGGCTTGATTCCCCGTGCGGACTCTGTTGAAGCCTTCTATCACTGCTTTTTATGTGAGTTTGATTTAGCTTCTTTTCCCTCTGATTTTGTGTTTTTCAGAATGACTTGCTTGAAAGCCTTCTGATTGGGTTGGGGGGATAAAGTTGCTGTGCGAATTTCAAAGCCAGGAAAATGCAAAATGGAGCAAATACTTGCTGAAGGCCTCAGAGAAGTCACTGCAATCAAGCAGTGTGTGCACAGTGTGACCTTGAAGCCTCCCAGAATAGCCATCGCATTTGGAATAATGGAAGCCCTGGATTCAGAAGCTTCAGGATGACCTGACAGTAACGGTCCCTTGCTCCCACCGAGACATCTCCAAGCCCAACGCCCATGTAGGACTCCAGAAAATCAGGCTTTTGTTTTCAAAAATGCAAAATAAAGGCAGCCATTATGGAATATTGCATAACGGATTTAATCCTAATGTGATGTCAAACAAATGTCCCCAGCCGTTGAGAGAATGCCGTAGCCACCACAGGCATGATTGCTTTGTGGCTGTCACGAGCTCGTCCAGCCAATGGCCCAGCAGCTCTCAGGGTTCTCCATCCCTGGCACATTTTTGTGGGGTAATTAAAATGGTCTTTTCATGAAGGTGATAGGAAACAATGTGCATCATCTCTATACCCTGAGCTGAAAAAAATATTTTATTCATAAATTAAACTGGACATTTTGAAAGGTTAATGCAAAAAGCTACTCTCCTCTTGGTGATCAATAAGGAAGAAAGGATTTCAGGTAATTAAAATCTGTGAAGTGAACATTTCTCATTTGGAATCTATTAAAAAGGATACAAACAGACAGAGGCAAGAGATACATATGGAAAACAAGCGATTTCAATTTTTTTGTTAAATGTTGGCAAGAAATTGTAGCATTAAATATTCTGAGTTCTCAGACTCTAACATGTCGTTATAGATAGTTACAGATCATGTGTGTGTAAGTTATACATGCTCAGTATGTCATGTAAACACTAAGTTGTTATTAAAAAGCATGGCTGTTGCTCACTGCAGTAAGAACGCAGCATGGGAGCTCAGGAGAAATGCAGAATTCAGGACCAGCCCAGCCCTGGGGAACCAGAGTCTCGGCTCTAACAAGGTCCAGGTGACTCAGAGGTACACAGACGTGTGGGGCGCGTGAGTTGGGGTGACCGCTGGGTGAGGTGAGTCGCCTCTTACAGAGCCATGCTGGTTACAGCCCAGATCAGTAGTGTCCTGGCTAAGTCTGACAGAGACACCTGAGTCTGCAGGGGTCATAGAGGGGAGCGGGTCCCAGGGAATGTCACTCACTATGGTGCCACCGCTGGGCGGGTGTGAGGTGGAGCCGACCCCAGGCCCCGCACAACTTGCCTCTGAGTCCTCGCTGCTCAGATTCCCTTGTTGAGTAAAGGCGGGATTCTTCTCTCTTTTCTTTTGCCATTTGCCTAATTTTTTTAAGCCTAGACTTTAGAAACTGCTTCAGCATTTCCCCTCAGTTTTCATCATTTGGACTCTGTCCAAACTAATCTCAGCTTCTTAGATTTCTTTCTAGAAAGGATCTACAGATGCTAGGTTTTCCATCATCTGAGTGCTGGTCCTTCCTCCCCAGGGACCTGCCTGGCTTCCTCGGAGCCGTCTGCCTGGGGATGTCAGGAGGGAGAGTTGGACGTTTACTTCTTTCTCTGGCCTAACCCTCAGGTGAGGGCCCCTCTGACCAGAAGGGGCCTCTAAGCCAGCTCTGCTGTGCAATGGACTTCTAGCCAAGGCTGACGTGTTAATTTAAAAAAGAGAAAACTCTCTGGATGACTGTGTGCTACGCCATCGCTTTCTGGTGACATGAACCACAGCTGCATGTGCTCCTCAGCTGGGCCAGTCCTTATATCACCTGCTGACGTTCCTGCCTCCTCATGTAACCTTCCGGTTTGGGGCCTGCGGCTTCTGCTGAATTCAGCTGGGGTGCAAGATCCACTCATTACACTTCCCCTCAGTTTTCATACAGCTCCTAGAACACTGAAGCAGTATCTGCTTCTTCTTAGTTTTATCATAGAATTTCAAAGATATATTATTTTTATGATCTAAGAAATATCTTTGCTAAGTATTAGAATGTGTGGCTCTAGATAGATAATTAATAATTTAGCGTACATACACAATATTTTTTACTGTTTTGGGTTAATTGAGGGTACAAAGAATTGAGTTACAAGGTTTGCATTTGTTGGGTAAAGTCCCTCCTGGGATTGTGTGCCTCCCCCAAGAGGTGTGCCCTGCACCCTGGCATAGCTCCATCAAGTGGGAGCACACCCATCCCCTTCCCTCCTCCCTCTCCCGGCTCCCTCATTTCCCCAGCCCCACCTTGAATTGATTTGAGTTTTTCTCTTATGTGGGCACGTATTTGTGTTTTTGTATTTTTGTCCAATGACTAATGAGGCCCTAGGACGTGTGGTGTTCATTATCGGGATGGATTATGGAATACAGAGCCTAGGGCAGCTGGTACACTTGACCACAGCACCGGCCAGCCAGTGTGTATGTAATGCAAACAGGAGTGGCAAGAGGGGCACTGGGTGCTCAGAGTGGGAGATCATGTCTGGCTGGTGTGTAGGAAGAGGCACCAGGAACAGGCAGTATCAGAACAGAACACAAGTGGCCTTGGGAAATGGCACTGCCAGCCCAGGGCGAAGCAAGGGGCAGAAACCAGGATGGACTTTTGTAAGATGCTCCTGGAACCACAAGGAGCATGTAGGTGAAGATGAATAATATATGTGAAGGCAAACGGTGGGAGGCAGAGGAATCTGAACATATTCTAAGCTTGTGACCTGGAATCTCTGCAAGGAACCTGATTTTTAGTGACAAATGTTGAAGAAAAGTAGTGCAAGGATCTGGACACACAGGTCAGCAGCCTGATACAAGGGTAAGGGCATGCAGGTCAGCAGCCAGATGCAAGGATCTGGACACTCAGGTCAGCAGCCTGATACAAGGGTAAGGGCATGCAGGTCAGCAGCCGGATGCAAGGATCTGGACACTCAGGTCAGCAGCCTGATGCAAGGATAAGGGCACGAAGGACAGCAGCCCGATGCAAGGGTAAGGGCACAAAGGACAGCAGCCTGATGCAAGGGTAAGGATGCGAAGGACAGCAGCCTGATGCAAGGATCTGGACACTCAGGTCAGCAGCCCGATGCAAGGGTAAGGACACACAGGTCAGCAGCCTCATGCAAGGATAGGGACACGCAAGTCAGCAGCCTGATGCCTGCCTGCTGCAGGCAGGCCCGGAGTGTCACAGTCAGCAGGAAGGAGCATGCAGGTATCACAAAAGTCTCTGTAATGGAAAAAATGGGAAATTGTGGCTAAATTACCTTTATTTACAAAATATTTATTACAAAACTTTACAAAATATTTATAAACTTCCATCTGCCTGTTGGCCACTTCTTCCTGTGCAAGTGTGGAATCTTCTCCCCACTCGTGGCAAACATGTCCCAACGTCTCTCTTGCTGTGTGACCTTGTTAACTTTTCCTGCGTATGGAGACTTTGGAACACCCCCTTCTTTGTTGTTCTGCGCAGAGGTTCTCACGCTGAAGGAGAAGAGAGAAGCAAAGGCACTGTCAGGGTGACTGTGATCACAGGCTCACAGATACAGCAATGCGGGGCCATGCATTTGGCCAAATGGATCTATCGGACTGAGAACCCAGCAAACCCACGGACTAAACTTGCAGCTCAAGAGACCTGAAGCTGGCAACAGTCAGTCTCGGTTCTCGGGGAGCAGAAAGCAAGGTCCCGGCAGTGCAGACAGTGTGACGGAGCCACCCTGAGCCAGGACTGGAGCCAGGGCCAGCAGTGGGATCCTGACCTAACACACAGGCTGTGACTTCCGGCAAGTCACTTCAAATGGCTGGGCTTCAGTGTCCTTGTCTGTAAAACAAGGAAATACTCTGTATTCCTTCCAAGGCCTAACATTATAATTCCTAGGGAAATTCCTGATGGATGAAGATATTTGTCTTACTTAATTTTCTCTTCTTTTTGAAGAACACAATTAAAAAAAAACTTTTTTTTTTCAGGGTAACAAAGAGAGATTTTATTTCAGAAGAACTAACGGAAAATGTAGAGCATTTCCAGAGTCGGAAGGAGCAGGAGCAGAGGTGAGAGGAAGCAGGACTCCAGGGCCTGCAGGTAGAAGCACTCGCTTCATTCAAAGCTGGCTGCAAGTCTTTCACTGGCCTCTCTGCGCCTTCAGACCGTATTGCCCTTTTTATTGGTCACTGATGGTCTCTTTCAGGGCAACAAAGAGAGATTTTATTTAGGAAGAACAAAGAGAAAGTTTAGAGCACTTCCAAAGAAAGCTGTAAGTGGGTCCCTCTCCTGAAGGAGCAGAGGTGGGAGAGACCTGTACAAACCAATTCTGACGGGGAAACTGTGCCAGCCAATGGGATAAGGGAGGTCATTTAAATTTATTTCTGAATATCAGAAGACTTGGAATGTTTTTGACTCTATATACCTTATTCTGGTTCACAGGGAACCATCGCTGGACACCCAGGTAGTCGTACAGAAGTACAGAGGCAAAGTTTGGGAATTAGCAGCAGCTGGCCCAGGCTGCCCAGGCTGCCTTCATGGTCTGCTGGACGGGGCAGAGCGGGGTGAGGAGGCAGAGTCAGAGGAACCGCGTGGGGCACCTAAAGCGAGTCTGTGGAGTGGGACCCGGTGTTGGGCATCTGGAAAAATGCCACCTGTACCCTCCGCCTAATGCAGGCCACGGTGTGCAAATTTCAACCTCTGTGTTTTTTTGATTTATAATGTGAGATATCTTAGAACATTCATGATTAATAATTTTGCTCTTGAAGGGTCAAATAGTTTATGTACCACTGGGAATGTCTGCCAATACAATAATATATTTTAATGAAGTATTTTTAAAAATTCTGCTGGCCGTAATCACCTCTAATTACATTTTTCTGCACAGCCTACCCTGGAAAGAACACCGGAAACATGTTTAAAAAGTTGTATTTTCAACAAGTTATTTGCCACTAATGCTAAGTGAGTAACATTGTTAAGTGTTCGAGTTACAGGTAAAGACAATGGTAATGTGACCTTCAATGTTCACGGGGAGGCCTGTGGGGTTTGGGTCGGAGAAAGGGAAAAGGACCCTTTATTCCCAAAGGCTTTTTCAACCTGCCTTTAGTAGGCACTGTGTGTCTCCTTTTGTAATGTCAGGTTTTATGGTCTCCTTTCTCAATTGTAAGAGGGGTGGAAGGCTAGTTTATATCTTTCAGCAGGGACACCAGGGTCAACAGGTTGAAAGGACTTTGAAAGTTATTTGTATCTCTGCCAGTCCCCGCATTGTGTGAGAATCACCGTAGATGGTGCGTAAACTACCTTTGAATAAGAGGCAGAAAATGGAATTTATCAGGGGACAATGCCCTTTGTTTAGAAGGAGCAACAAAAGATGAATAAGAGGACACAGCCAGGCTTCTGTGTTCAGTGTCCCATTTTTCTAGATAAAAATGGGGATAATATTCAGTCTTGATTGTGCACAGAGGCCTCAGGTACTTTAAGGAGATGGGGAACGAAGAGAAATGAAAAGGAAATAAAGCAACCGGTGTGTTCTTGAACTGTGACTTCTAGCAGCTGCGTTTAAAAACCAACCATTACATTTTGTGGGTATATCTGTGAGGCTTATCCATTATGTGTGCAAACACAATCTGATTAGTATTTGTTATGAGCTCGTCTTGTCTGCTTTTATTACAGACATCACCTTCAGATGTGGGGCCACTGCAGCTATTAAATCAGGAATATTTAGCTATTATTTGTAATAAATGTCAGCAGGGCTGAACTGAAGCCAGCAGGAAATGTTCAGGGCAGAAAACACACTGACATTCATTCATGCAAATCTGTACCACTGGTAGAACTAATCATGGAGAGGGAGGTAGGGCACACAATGCATTTATATTACTGGTTTGGACAATGCTCTGCTTCCTGAATGCGAGAGTTATAATGAACAGAAAGTAATCTGCTGACAAATGGTCCCCTGTGAAGTGCGGCAGCGAGATTGACTTCCCAAGCAGGCACGTCTGCGCTCACCGCGGACCACCCCACCGTCCCCCTACCGTCCCTGGTCCTGTCCTCTGAGGCAGGCTTGCTGTGCCCTTTCTCGTCTTTAAAAGGCATCTTGGGCTGGTGTGCACATAACTCTTCCTTCTTAAAATCACGGGACACTCTGAAGAACATTCCCTGCACAGCTGAGGGTCAGTCCCGCCTCCCCCAGTCATAAATCAGGACGCTTATGTGTAGCACATTGGGAAGATGAGGCCGTAGGAACCGGGTTGCTGATTACTAACAAGTTGTCCTTTACGGAGAAAGAGAAAATTTAGATCTTCCTTAATCTGCCTCTGTGTACAGTGAGGTAAAATAACCCCTTGCAAATGAACAGTGTAGTCTCTTCAGAGATTATAGTCAAAATTTCCAAACGCAGCTATAACTAGCATTGAACATCGAGGGGCATCATTTAATTCTGAGTAAGTAAAGTTAACCCGAGAAAAGGATTTCTCTGTTTACGTTTTCAGAAGGTGAGAAAAATCCAAGGTGAAGTCCACCTCTGCATGGCTCCCCTCCTCTCCAGGTACCAGGGTTTTATTCAGCAGGAAACAAAACTGCTGAAAGGGGCTGACGTACAAATTCTAGGTGTCTCCGAGGATATTAATTATGCTTGTCTTAGTCATATGATTCGAACAAAACACACGGAGAACATGAGGTAAAAGATATGCTTGAAAAAGTTAACACAAAAAGGAGAGATTTTTTTCTTTTAAAAATCATATTCTAATCCCGATCAAAATTAAGAAAGTCTAAAATGCTTCGTGCAGGTCATGAAAGTTCGTGCAAAGTAATATTTTGCTAAAACAGCACCACGTTTTCCCCGCTGCTTTGAATCATGCACGTATTTATAGTATTCATGTTACAAACGGAAGCACTTTCATACTAATTCTGAATACTGATAGAATCGTATTTCTTGCATAATTTTCTTAAGTTAAGCGTTAAGAGAGCACTTTTATAAGTCAAGTGGAAGGGGATGTATCTGAGGATAAGTGAAAGCTGTACAGTGAATGAAATCACTTGCACGTCCGTCCAGCAGATGGGCCGTGGCGTCCAGGGTGGGAGCGGGAATCTCCAGGGGTGGAGCCGGAATCTGCTTTCCCCCAGGAGATGTCCTCTCCACCAAAGGAGAAAACCAAAAAGCCGATGCAGTACTGTGATTTCCCAACTTTGCAAAGTGGAGCTGTTCTTCTTAAGAAGTAGTATCCTTATGGAATAATTCACAATTCAATGTCTCCTTCAGTGAGTGTTTAAATAAATTATACAAATATACGAAAAGAAATGGATCAAAAAGGTATAAATTAATGGCAGCAGTGGAGTAAACAGCTGTTGATCAGGAATGTGATGTCAGGGGGTCGCTCCTCGGCAGGTGCACGGACTGCCCGGCCTCACGTCGTTACTGAAGCTGAGTCAGAGTTTTGACTTTGGGATTTCCGGTGACCAAAGAGAAAGGGCAACATGACCCTTAAACATGTCGGAAGGGTTGGAAAGAAGAAAGAGTACTGGGGATTTGAGACAGACAGACCCGGGGATGGCCCTGTGACCTGTGTCCTGGTATCCATCACCATCTGTAAATACCTCCCTCTGAGACAGTCAAGACTCATGACTGCTGCCCAACAGAAGATGGCAGGAATGAGGAGCCATCTGTGAGTATGTGCGAGTGACTACATTGCAGAAGTCTGTACGGCTCATCTGGCTAGGATTCCAATGGCTCCCTTACTGACTTTGAATAGCAAGCTCCCATCCTGACAGGTTCTGCGTGGAGAAGCACACGTGGTCGGAGAAAGGCAGTCTTCAGCAGACAGTGGGCCGGACACCAACCCCACTGTGGCCGCACAGGGCAATGAATGCCGCCAACAGTCACCTCAGCTCACTGCCCATTTGAGCCTCATTGAAGCTCCATGAGACCCTGAAGCAGAGGACCCAGTTACATTGTGACGGGGCTTCTGGGCCCCAGAAATTATGTGATAATAAATGTGTCTACTCTGAGCATTAAGTTTGTGGCAATGTTGTACAGCAGAAAATAACTAATGCATAATTATAGGAAATCGTTTTCAGTTTCTTTGCTGTCTGGTCCTAAAACCATGCTTGTTTTTTAATTTATTTTTGGAAACAAAGCATTGTTTCATCTCCCTCATAAATAGCCTGCAGCTTCTCCTCCTTTTAAGAGCTCGCTCCCTCTGCTCTCTGCAGTCACAGCCCTTTCCTGGGTACATTTCCTTCCATCTTGAGACAGCTCTGTTCTCTCTACATCCAAAGAAAAATGAGTGTTCAGTCTCTGGAGAGACTACCTAATATTTTCCCTTCCTCCTTTCTAAAAGATTGTGATGTTGTTTGAAAAACAAGCATAACCCAATTTGCAAAGTAAAAAAATATTAAAAAGGAGATAACACAAAAACACCTGTTAATTACTATGTTAGTCTTTAAGTGCTTACCTATTAAGTCATTTAAAATTAATAAACAACCTTTTTATGAGAAAATTGAAGCACAGAGAGGTTAAATTACTTTCTCAAGGTTACACATTTGCTAAATGAGAACTGGAGTCCAATTCCCAGTGATTGGGTTTCAGAACCTGCACGTTGGACCAGGAGGCAGAGCTGCAGCCCAAATGCTATTAATAGGGTCCGGCGGGTGGCAGCTAGGGTGGGTGTGATTGGACTGAAAGTTGAGTCTCAATTTCCAGGTGGTGCTTGCAAATGATGAAAGGCACTATGACTCACTTAATTTTCATTGTGTGAAAATGATTTTATGAAATTGGCAATGAATCAACCTCCATATAATGAAAGGAGAATCAAAGAATTCTTTCTGAAATCACCTCAGCAGCGTCCCACGCTGGGCATGTGGACCAAATCACCTCCTCTCCAGGAGGCTCCTCTCAGTGCCAAGTTTGATGCGTCTGAATTTTATTTAAGAAGTTAGCATTTTCTCTCAACTTGATTACCCTTCTTGATTCTTAGAAATTTAAGCAATATAATACATTGATACATCTTTCAAAATAAATCACTTTTAATATCCAGTAGCCATTCCTCTATTCCCACCTCTTCTTCCTTGAGTTTTAAAGTTTTGTGTAGGACAGTGGTTAATTTTGTGTGTCAACATGACAAGACCATGGTGCTCAGATATGGCAAACATTATTCTGGATGTTTCTGCAAGGGGTTTGGATGAGAATGACATTTTAATCGGTAGACTTTGAGTAGAGAAGATCCCCCCTCTGAATGTGGGTGCATCTTATCAGTTAGAAGGCCTAAATAGACGGGAAGACAGACTTCCCCTCGGCAAGGGGCATCTGCCAGCACCTGGCTCTACCACTTGAGCTGCAGGATTGGCTCTTGGGTCTCCAGCTGGCTGGCCCACCCTGCTGATTTTGGACTTGCCAAAAGTCCAAATTGGCTCTTTGATTGCATGAGCCAATTCCTTACCATAAATCTCTTTGGACACACACGCCACTCATGTATGCACACACACATGTGCACACACACGCACACTCAAGTATGCACACACACAGACACACCTCTTACAGTCATATTTCCCTGGAGAACCAGGACTAACACACACCCACGTGTACTTCAGGGGAGTTTGGTCCCCGTTTCTGCCATAGTTGTTAAAAATGAGATGTGAGGGGAATTCTACTGAAGACATTTTGGGAACTATTTTCTCAATGGTAGAAGGAGATAACAAAACAGGAGACCCCACCTTCTGTCATGTGGACTTTGTTCATTGTTGCGACACTGATGGCAAAGCTGTTCACATTGGGATGATGGGGGGGGGGGGGAAGGAACCAAGTCAGCATGTGAAGGACGGCAAAGCAGGAAGCTGAGAAATTCTGGGTGCGTGAGATGTCATCTGGCTGCTGGATTAGCCAGTCTGAGGACCTGCGTTCAGAATCTCTGACATGCATGGCAATCAGTATCTGTAGTGTTTAAATCAGTTATACTTGAGTATTGATTGGGTTTGCTTTTGAAAATATCCTAGTGGATGTTGTTAACTACAGTATATGTTTCTAGGCAGTTGAATTGATTGACCTGCTGCATGTAATTATTAAGTATTGATTACTAAGTCAATACTAAGTTACAACCTTCCAGGAATAAATGGCTAAGCAGTTACTGCATTTGAGTGCACAATAGGGGGTGGTGGGGACTATGGCTTGTCTGGCAAGAGTGTAATACTGCCTAAAGGGGCAACTACTCACCTCTGGTGAATTTCTATCACTTAAAAATTCAGTTCCCGTATTGTTTCAAGATCTGGACTTTTCTATGAAATCTTTCAATTTTTTTAATATTTCTAACTAATTCAATTTATAAAAAGAAAATGCTAATGGGTTGAACAAGCAAGGTTGAAACTAGGGTTTATCTCTGTTTCCAATTTGTACTTTCTAGGGATAATTTCTGCCAAATATAATGATTTTTTTGCTACATTTTATGTTATTGTAATTAATGTTTACATCTTATCCCTGTACCATACTGGCAGCAGGTCAATGATCTCTTAAGGCCACTGCCAGATAGCAATAACAAGACCACATTACCTGAATATAGAAGAATGCTTATCCTCTCATTTGTTTTAATTTAAAGCATCACAAAGCAATAAATGTGGATCACTTTTTAAAATT
>CAUYQV010018372.1:0-21438 GCA_963574575.1 Galagoides demidoff
CCATGGCATCACAGCTCATAGCAACCTCCAACTCCTGGGCTCAAGCGAGTCTCCTGCCTCTGCCTCCCAAGTACCTGGGACCACAGGCACCCGCCACAATGCCCGGCCATTTTTTGGTTGCAGCCATCATTGTTGTTTGGCAGGCCCGAGCTGGGGATTCGAACCCGCCACCTTAGGTGTATGTGGCTGGCGCCTTAGCCGATTGAGCCACAGGCAACCTATTTTAATACCACCTAACATCATTCATTATCTCCATGCCCTACCTTATTTTTTTTTCAAACCCTTTATCTGACATTGTATGAGAATAGAAACTTCTTAAGTACACACATTTTGTCTGTTATTCATCATTGAATCCCAGCTTTTAGAATGGTGTTAGATATAATAGTCCTCTAATAAGTATTTGTCAAATGAATGAATAAATGAAGTTTCTTTAAGTAAAAGAAAAAATTAATGCATACTGAATACTCATAATGAGCCAAATATTGTTCTAGGCATTTGATACATGTTATTCACATTTAATCTTCTTAATAAAACTTAGAAGAATAGATATTATTCCCATTGACCAGGAATCTGAGACTTATAAAATTTAAATAATTTTCCCTAGCCATGATTTAAAATCTGGTCTATAGTACTTGATTCCAAACCAAAGGCTTTTTGTACCCTGTTTTGGGAAGTTTTATTTTGTTGTCAATGTGTTTTTTGTTTTTTTGAGACAGGGTCTTGCTCTGTTGCCCAGCGAGATAGAGTGCAGTGGTATTACCATAGCTCAATGCAACCTCACACTCCTGGGCTCAGGTCCCAAGTAGCTGGGACAATAGGTGCACACCACCATGCCTAGCTATTTTTTTAAATTTTTTAATAGAGATAGGGTCTTGCTGTGTTGCCCAGGCTTTTCTCAAACGCTGGGCCTCAAGTGGTCCTTCCACATTGGCTTCCCAAAGTACTAGGATTACAGGTCTGAGCCACTATGCTCAGCCTATTTTTTAATTGTTAAATGCTTTATGTACTGTAGAGAATACAAAGATAAATAATGGCTATTTAAGTTAAGTATATATGAGTACATAATTAGATTTCAAATGGATAGTACTACTATCAATAAATGTTACAGTTATTTGGAAAATCACTAGACCTAATGGAAATGTTTGACACGCAATAGTCTCAAAATAAAACACGTTGATTCAGTGAATTTATGAGCAGGTAAGGATCTGGTTCTTAAATAGTAACTAAAATTTGAATGGTTAGAGAGAAAGAACAAGACCACAGGTACAGAAAATAATATAAGCAAATGAGAAAAACAGACTTGTTGCAAAGATAACAAAATTCATCAGGAGCTGAGAGTTAATATTTAGGGATGCTATGAGAAAAATTTGGGGAAAGTAAGTTAGTGGTAAGATTGAGAAGAACTTGAATTATGAGGTTAAGGTGTGTAAACATTATGGTTATTGGAGAGCTGTACAATAATGATGATAACTGAACAATTGTATAGGCCTGTTTATATAGGCAGTAGAATGTGGTGCTGAAGAGTGTGGGCTTTGGAGCAAAATGGTCTGGGTTTATACAAAGGACTTAACCTTTCTGTATTCTAGTTTCTTCATCAGTCAAGTGGAGATAATAGTTTTTAACTTTAAGAGCCACTGAGTTATTAAGGTATTGTATTTGAAAATACTGAGAATAATTCTTAGCACTAAGCATTGAGTAGATATTCATTTGTATGACATATAAATTTTCATAATAACTCTTTGAGGTAGGTATTACTATATTCCATATAACGATGGCGCAAACTAAGCCAAAGAGGTTATATCATGCCAGAAATCCCCAGCTGACAAAACTGATCTTAAGGTTCAAAACCATTTCACCATTGCTCTCTATAATCCAAGAAACTAATGGAACATTGACTAGCATGCTAACTAAAAGTCAAGTTGTAGGAAATTCTTTAAGTGGGCTTGTGAAGAGTAAAAAGAAGGGAAAGAACTTGTCAGCAAATTTGTCAGGTTCTTAAAATAATCTACATTTAGGGTTCATTTATTAAAAATGTCTGTTCCAGTGCTGTATCATTGAGAATGAAAAGATGATGAAGACATTATAGATTTTATTATTAACCAGTATATTACTATTCTTTCAGCTGTATTTAAATTTGAAGAAACTAGAATTATATGGCCCTTGATAAGAATCTATCGGGGTGGCTTTCTTCTGATTGAATTCCTTTTTCTACTGGGCATCAATACCTATGGTTGGAGACAGGCTGGAGTAAATCATGTGCTCATCTTTGAACTTAATCCGAGAAGCAATTTGTCTCATCAACATCTCTTTGAGGTAATCAAAGCATCATCAAAATAATATCCTACAGAGTTTACATAACCTAAATAGCTTGTTTAATGGGTACTTACATCCATCTTCTGCTCAGAGTGGATTATTGCTTAATAACTAATCATTTTTCTTACCTTTGTTTTATTATAGATATTATAATAATGGTAAAAATAAAATGGTTTTAAAATTAAAAATAATAATTTGTCTCTTTTTGTCTTTCCCATCCTTTACCAGATTGCTGGATTCCTCGGGATATTGTGGTGCCTGAGCCTTCTGGCATGCTTTTTTGCTCCAATTAGTGTCATACCCACATATGTGTATCCACTTGCCCTTTATGGATTTATGGTTTTCTTTCTTATCAACCCCACCAAAACTTTCTATTATAAATCCCGGTTTTGGCTGCTTAAACTGCTGGTAAGTCCAAAAACTTGTTTACCATTTTTAGAGTTGTATATTGGTCATTGGCTTCCTCAAGATAAAACTAAGGCTGTTGAGTTGAACAATTCCAGAAGGTACTCTTCATATTGTGATTTTTTTGTGAGTCGTGCCTTAGCCACAAGAGCAAAGAGTATGTATGATGTTACAAATACCCCTGAAGATGCACAGTGCAGCAGCCCTTGGAAAAGCACTCATGTATTTTTTCCTCCTGAAATGGAGTACAAAGTGGCCAGATTTGATTATACAGATTATTTAACCAACTGTGATGAAATGCAGAATTTTATAAGATTCCTTTAAAAAAAGAAAGTAGTAAAGCTATTGTTACATTGCCTGTTAAATTGATATGAATAGTTAGCCAAAAGATCGTTTCAGAAAAGATTTGGTCCCTAAAAGCCGGTTAGTAACAGGATATAAAGTTTTCTGCAAAAATGAAAAGCTTTATCCTATAAAGAAAGCTCAAGAAGGGTATGTCTACTTACTCTTAAATTAACCCATTTCTATTTTGAAAATCAGTTGAGAATGCTTTCATATAATTATTTCTTAAAATTATAAATTACAGCTCACAATAGAGTGAAAGTTAGTGATTAAATTGACCAATTTCTTTACAGTCTTTCAGAATTGCCCTACTTATTTTCACCTATAAGTATCCCTCCTTGAAAACTAGTTTCTATTTCTTTTTCTTTTATATCCCTTTAGGGCTAATAGAGTTTTTTTTTTTTGTTCTTTGTAATACATAACTAAATTTTTAAAAATCTGGCTATAAAATATGGCTTTCTAATTTAAAAAAACAGGTGGTAAGCACTCAATGAATAAAAAGCAGTTTATGTTCTAATGCAGGTAAGTATAAAAAATAGGAAAAGAAAATGGTTCAAATCTTTTAGGAATTTCATCATCCATCAGCATTTGAGAATGAATCTTTTTTTCCCTCCAGCTTCATTTTTTCAAAAAGCATGAATCATTCTCTTTAAGTATAGCACTAGTAGATCTAAATTTGGGGTTTGACTTCTGTGCTTGGAACTTAAATGTACAAGAGTATTTTCATTAACCATAAGCATAGTTTTGTCATCATCTTACAAATACGCTTTCTAGAAAAGATTGGTTTTTGAAGACAGAAGAAAAATTTGATCCATTGTTTCTCTCTTAAGATTTATACTAAAAATTAAATCATTGCCAGTTTTTATGACCTTTCTTATTTGAGATCATTTTATTACTAGATTTTAAACTATATTATTTGAATAAAAAGTAGAGCATTCTTCTGGCTACAAGGAAATACCTTTTAGATTATAAATACGTATTATTTCCTGCCTCAGTTAATGTGAAATCTTCATAGAGTTAATTTTAAATGAGATTTTGGAAGACTTAGAAAATTCTGGTATTATTTATTATGATTGCATAATTGCAATAGCAGGATAATATATTTGTGTACATTATGTGTTAAATGAGCATTTCCCCAGTGCATTCTTCTTTGTTAAATAGCAAGCTGTGATTCATGCATGACCAGTTACTCTTATTATCAGTACGATTCCCCATTGAGTAGATATTTATCTATGCGTCTGCTGTGTTTGTTAATAAATGAGGACTTCTTGATAGGATAGATTGGCTGTGATGATATAATAAGCACGAATAATAGAATAATAAAATGTACTATCAAAAGCGGTGAAATATAGAAAGAAGCATTGTGGTTTGTTATTATTATAATAAGAGTTATAATCAGGAAGAATATTATCATGTATAGATGATTTTAACTTAATTGACCTATTGACTTAATTCAAATCTCACTGAGAAAACTTGCCCTTAGATTTATTTCTGGTGAATTAACAAAAATGTTCCCACTCTAGTTATGTTCTTCTATTAAAATTGTTTTAAAGCCTCATCCTGAAGAAAAGCTACATTTCCTTCTTCCTTTGTTTTTCCTTAATTTTTAGTGGGAAAAGTACATATGTCATCTGGCCATAGTGGAAGGCACTGGGTTCCATCTATATCCATATTTATATTGAAATCTGTGGAATTAATATATACTATAGTCTCCCCCCAAAAAAGCTAAAAAAAATTTATAAGAAATTGATTTATTCTTATGTGAATATTATGTGTCAAATAAGTCCAACTTATTTACATCCATTAAGTCATAAATCTTCTCCCCAAGTCTGTTTTGCCTCAATCAGAAATCCAATTACAAAGCATAAACTATGCCTCAGATTTTCTAAACAAAAATATCAAATTAAGGCTAATTAAAAGGTTCTAATTAGAATCCTTTGTTATAATAATTTAGTCATCAATTTTTACCAATATTTTCTTTAGTTGTGTAGTAAAATTTTCACACATTTCTTTTATAATAATAGATGTCTCATTTAATAATATATTTTATATGTTTTGATTTATTTAATTTTTTTAAAGAATCCATGAGGTTGGAGCTGCTATTAATCCTCATTTTATAAATCAAGAAACCTAAAATCAAGAAACCTGTTTTCAGAGAAATTAACAGTTGCCTGAGGTAACATAGCCTAGAAGGCAGATATGAACCCAGACCATCTGGCTTCATAATCTATACTCTTAAACACTAGTGTTTAACAATTTAGACCTATTTACCACTTTCATATATATAAGATGTTTAACTTTGACCTAGTGGATCAAACAAGTAGAATATAAAAATCAGATATGGAAGGAATGTGCTTATTCACAAGCCTCTAAAAAGTAGAAATTAAAACTTCATTTTTTTAGTCATTTATCTGTATTAACTTCAAAGATAATATTAACATATTCCTTCTAATTATTTTTTAGTGGCTTTTTTGTGTATGTGATAAAACATTAGATATCCAGAATTGTCCCCAGCTTTCATAATACTGTTACTCCAGGGAATTGTGTTATCATTTTAATCGAGATCACAACATGATAGAAGGGAGAAGTTAGAAGACCTTAATCAGAATAAGAAAACAAGGAGGAGCGAGTTACAGGAGAGTCAGGAGGAGAGTCAGATAGAACTAAAATGAATTTGACTGTGTGTAAACGGCAAGGAGTTAAGTATGATCTGTTTGTTTTCTCCCTTTTACCCTACTTCTGACAGGGCTACTTATTCTTTTGTCTGTATTTCCAGGGTATTTTATATGTATCTCTATAATAGCACTTACCATATGGTGCTATAATTGTATTTTTAGGTATTTTATTTGCCCAATTAGACTATGGGTCTTTGTGACCTTTGAGGGTAGAGACTGTTTTATTTCTCCCTATACTTCCACAATGCCTGACACTTTGAAAATTCCTTGTTAAATGCGTGCATGGCTATAATTATATGCTTTACTTCACTGGTTGTATTATACTAACATTTATTACCACCTTCTCTCTTCCTTTCTTCATCTTCTCTTTTTTGTAAAATTTCCCTTCCTCTCAGTTTTTATTTTCTTGCCACTCTCACCCCTTTACAGTTCCATCTCTCCAACCCTTTGTGTCTTGTTTAATGCATTATCTTCCTCTTCGACTCTTACAGAGATTTTCTTTATTAGCCAGGTTTTGAGAATGGGTTTGCCAGATGGTGAGAGTAATGACAGTGTGTCTCATGTCAGTTAGAAAGAAGCAATTTGCCCTAAGCTACCGATTTCATAAAACCCATGACTAGAGATTGAATTAGACTTCCTCATCCTTTGGGGTTATACCTAAATTATCCTTTTACCTCTGTCTCTTTGATTCCTTAAAGTGCATTCTGCACACTAGAGTTTCTTAAACTGTTGCAAAAACTGGCACCAGAACCTCTTCACGTATAGATAACTACTATTCTACCCTTAATCCCTCCCTCTCAAAAAAAAGTTTGCTCAATCTTGGAGCTTATGGTTGCAAATGATATAGATTGGCTTATTGGACTTATGGTGGAAGTATGAGAGTGATAAAGAGACTGAGCCATTGAACCAAAATATATCAGCTCTAGAACATGTCTCAAAGCCTGTACTATGTCTAATAGTCAGTCACCTGGTTGAGCTCCCAAATTTCCAAGATAGTACCTGACATAGATAGTTGATACCCAGGATTAATATAGCATAGTAATTTCTGAAGTAATGAAGAGAACTACTTAGAGAAAGAATAGAAGGAACTAGCCATGTCTAGAAAGAATCATAGACTTCCACATTGAACATTTCTGGAAAGTGAATATAACTAGATGACCATTTTCTCAAAACTGTTGATTTTCACAACACTGCTGGTTAGTCAGAATTCCTTGTTTCAAAAGCCCTATTTTTTTTCATGTATAAGATAGAATGAGTCTGCCTTCAGCCCATCTTATTTCACACAGGTTTATCAAGGCATTCTGGGTAGGGCACAGTGGCCTCGTACTCTGGGAGGGAGGGCAAGGCAGGTAGATTACTTGAACTCAGGAGTTGGAGACTAGCCTGGGCAAGAGCAAGATACTGTCTACTAAAAATAAAAAAAACTAGATGGGGTTTGTGGCAGGCACCTGTAGTCCCAGCTACTTGGGAGGCTGAGGCAAGAGGATCTCTTGAACCCAAGAGTTTGAGGTTGCTGTGAGCTATGACACTACAGGATTCTACCTAGGATGACAGAGTGAGACTCTTGTCTCCCCCACCCCGCCAAAGAAGACATTCTACCCAATTTGAACCTATTTCTAGTGATCTCATTGCTATCTATTTGCCTTCTCAGTTTCCCTTTTCAGTGGTAAACAGACTTCCACAGAATAATAGGATGAGTTTGTGTAGGTCTTCTGTAAAACAGAGATATGAATAATATCTCATATATTCATATCATATAATATCTCATATATTCTCAATATCATAATAGCTCATAAAATTGCTTTGAAGATTAAAATAATGCTGAAAAATATATACTGTATGGGTTACTGCTCAATACATTCAATCTTAATACATATATCATTGTTTTCAGAACAATGGAAAGAGGGCTGATTTTTGTGGTGTAATTTCAAGATGAACATAATCATCACCATGGCATTAGTGAAATGACAGTGACTTTGGTTAGAGAATAAGGCATGCCTCAAATGGTAAACCATCCTTTCCTACCTAATCTTTGTCAGCAAAGAAGAGCTTTGTATTCAGTTAGCCAAGATGGGGGAACATTCCAGAAATAATCATAGCATTTGCCTCTCTAGCTAAAAATACTATAGAACCTAACATTAGATTTCCTCTTGGGGCGTCTACCACTCTCTCTGCTTTTGACTTCAACTCTTCACTATTTTCTAACTGTAGTTATTCCTTCCTTTTTTCCTTCTTTATTTTCTTTCTTATTCATTCATCTTATTCCCTTCACTGCTAATTTTCAAGCTACCCTCTGTTGCCAGGTCCCATTGTTTGTGATTGGTTCATTGCTTTCTATTTTATCCGCTAAAGCAATCATGAATAGTGAATTAGAGAAATTTACTGACTTTTCTTGTTTCTGTGTTTTCTGATTTATTTTTTTCTTTCTCTCAGTTTCGAGTATTTACAGCCCCCTTCCATAAGGTAGGCTTTGCTGATTTCTGGCTGGCTGATCAGCTGAACAGCCTGTCAGTGATACTGATGGACCTGGAATATATGATCTGCTTCTACAGTTTGGAACTCAAATGGGATGAAAATAAGGGCCTGTTGCCAAATGATTTAGAAGAAGGTAGGGTACCAATTTGCATCCACACTACTAAATTGCCAGTGTACAGCAATACTGGGAATGATAAATGAGAAAGTTAAGGTCACGATAAAAACTCTTCCCATAATATTACAAATGTAATTAAATGTTCTTGGCACTCTGTTAGCAATCTCTTCATCTGATATAATTTGGCTTTTAAATTATGTGTTAGGATTTTAGCCATCCATTTGCCAAGAGATTTACAACTTACACTTAAAGAATTCTAAAACTATTTTGTAAAAAAAGTTCTAGTATGTTGGTAGTTATATTGCAAGTGCTTTAGTGCCAACAATTTGTCACAGTATTACTTTATAATATCATGTAGATAGCAGTGAGCAAAAATACTGATTATTTAGAATTAGATCAAGTGCTTTGAGAAAGTCATTATAGATTGTGTTTTAATTCCTGTTTGGAACCTTGTTTTTCTTCTGGCTCTTTTTCCCACTCTTAGTTTACTCTAGGAGTTAAAGTTATTAAGGAATTTTGCTTTCATGACAAAGATCTAACTTAGATGGATTATGTAACATCTAACTAAAAAAAGTTAATGATGAAACCAGTTCACACATTTTCATTGATTACCACTGGATCACACTGTAATACAGCAATTCTCAACCTGTGGATCATGACCCACAGGAACTATATTAAAGGGCTGCAGCATTAGGAAGGTTGAGAAACACTGCTAAAACACATAACTGGAATTCAAAGAAAAATTGATTTACCAACTCTGTTCTTCTTATTTAAAAACACAAAATCCGTTCTTGGTTTAAGAAATAAAATGGCTGGGCAAGGTTGCTTACACCTGTAATCCTAGCATTTGGGGGAAACTAAGACAGGGGGATCACTAAAGTCAAGAGTTTGAGACCAACCTGAGCAAGAGCAATACCACGTCTCTTCAAAAATAGAAAAATTAGCCGGGCCAGGCATAATGGCACATAACCTATAGTCTCAGCTACTTGGGAGGCTGAAGCAGGAGGATGGCTGAAGACCGGTTTGAGGTTGCTGTGAACTATGATGATGCTACTGTTCTCTAGCCAAGGAGATAGAGCAAGATCCTGTCTCCAGAAAAAAAGAAGGCATAAGAACATGTACCCTGTGCCCTTGGGTGTATTATGTTATAGTGGTTTGGAGTTCATTAAATTGTTTAGAGTCACCTGTGATACTTTTAGGTTTTCCAGATGTTTCAGATTACAAAGCTAACCAATCTTCCATCCTTTGATTTGTGTACTCATATTTTAATTTTCTTATTTTATCACACTCCAAAGAAAGTGGTGACTCCAGGACAGACACTCAGAAATCTGAGAGAACAAATTTCCCCACTAGTCCCTCTCCTACATATTTTCCCTTCTCTCCTTAGCTTATCTACCACTCAAAAACTTGAGAATATAATAGTTGTAAAGAAGAAAGTGATTCTGAAACTTGGGCTTCTTGCTTTTACGGACTTGGTAGTGGTTAAATGGACTTGGTATGTGGCTAAATGATGTGAACAAGTTAATTTTTTTAATTGTAATTTTCTTCTTCTTTGAAATCTTCACAGAACCAGGAATTTGCTACAAGTACACATATGGTGTGCGGGCCATTGTTCAGTGCATTCCTGCTTGGCTTCGCTTCATCCAGTGCCTGCGCAGATACCGAGACACAAAAAGGGCCTTTCCTCATTTAGTTAATGCAGGCAAATACTCCACAACTTTCTTCACAGTGACGTTCGCAGCCCTTTACTACACTCACAAAGGTATTCCATGAATGGCTATGAAGAAATTTTTTCAAAACTTGGAGTTTTACTACTTGAATCTGTTTCTTTCTTTGGTTATTTTTCCATTTGTCATGCTCTTCTTGTTTTTTTCCCATTGAAAGTGCAGTACCCTCATTTATGCCAGTTTGCTCAACTAACAAACTGGTTAGTTTCATTTCAGTATTTACTGACAAGTACATGTACAGTTGAAAAGAAGCACAGTCACCCAGAGTAAGAGAATATGTGACAATACTTAAAATCCTGAATTTTGTTTAATGGGTTTGATCTATGGATATCCTGGGTTTTCATTTGATTTTTTAGACTTTCTTGTTCATTAATGAGGTTGGGAAATGGCTAGGTGAAAAAGATTCCCCGTGGCAATCAGATATATTTTTAATTGCTTTCCTTCACCAAGTAGTAAGGATTGTTTCCAGCCCATTTAACTGCAAATTGAGTTTTCTGATCCCTCTAGTTTCTCATCTCCATGGCAACCTGTTATTACTTGAGACTGCTCTTCTGTTGGGAAGAGAAAAAAGCTTTTAAGTTCTGAGCCACATGCAGTCTTTCCTTTTGAATTTTTAACCTTTTCCCAAGAACTGTCAATCAGTGATTTCGCTTCTTTTTACTAAAATGCATTCTTTCTTTGTCTATTTAAATCAATACCAGTCCATACCTTAGAACCTGCACTTTTGCATCTGTAGGTGATAAAAAGCATTACTAATTGAAATTATTATAGTTATTTTTAACACATTTTTGAGGAATTTAAGTGACAGGCCATATTTGACGAGCCTTAGTGTTACATTGCTACTTATCTAAAGTATGTTTGATGATCATGAAATATGAGGGCATTTCTTCATTAAGCCTTGAGACTCAGTCCCGCAGAACACATTCTCCAGTTTTTACAGTAGATCTGTGGTTAGAGTAGTATTGATAAACATAGCCAATAATTTTGCCACTATGTAGGCCCTCTTGTTAAGTGATATGTAATAATTTAACTAAGTATGTCAGTGGAGGAAACATATCCATTAACTTACTGAGGAATGCTTTCATTCAATTCAGGGATGCATCATGATTTAGAAGGTTGTTACTAGAGAATTTATAAACAAATCAGGCAACTGATTTGGTGCACATGGTATTTTATGACTCTCTTTACTAAATTAACAAGAACTCTTTACTTGTCTTACATCTGGGGTAAAAATGAGTACTGTGTTTTTGGATGAATACTTTGGAACATAATGCAGCTACAGTTTACCCTTGAACAACTTGGGGCTTAAGGATGCCAACCGTCATGCAGTGGAAAATCCATGTATAACTTCTGATTAAACTGAACTACTGATACTACTATTGACCAGAAGCCTTACTTATAATATAAATCATCAATTTATACATATTGTTTATGTTATGTGCATTATCGTACACTATATTCTTATTAAAAAGTAAGCTTTAGGAAAAATGTTATTAAGAAAATCATAGGGGCTGCGCCTATGGCTCAAAGGAGTAGGGCACCTGCCACATATGCTGGAGGTGGTGGGTTCAAACCCAGCCCTGGCCAAAAACTGCAAAAAAAAAAAAAAAAAGAAAGAAAAAGAAAATCATAAGGAGGATAAAATGTATTTATTATTTATTAAGTGGAATTAGGTCATTATGAAAGTATTCATCCGTATCATCTTCATGTTGAGTAGGCCAAGGAGGAGGTGGAAAAGGGGAGGTTTGTCTTGCTGTGTCAGGTGTGTGTCAGTGGACTGCAAAGTTCAAACCTGTTGTTGTCCAAGGGTCAACTATATACTGATACCATGAAATAAGAAGCTGAAAATCTGAATTCCACAAATCTATAAATACTCTGAATCTAAAAAGTCCAAGTTAGAAAAGTAATAGTTTAGTTTTAAGACTTTTTTGCTCATGTACTTACTCCTTCAGAGAATTTTATAAAGCTATCTTACCTTTGGAACATATTTAGGTTTACAGCTGACATGTTTTTATTTTAAGTCTAAATAATTACAAAAGACACATGTGTCATTTCAGTGTATATTAAATATTCACATTTTAAAATAAAACTGCTAAATGTTACTACTAAGTACAGCCAGGTAATCTTAAATAAGAAGCAGTCTGAAAGTTACCACTATTTATTTTTTTAAAAATGAAGTAATTGTATAATTGTCAGAAAATTTACAACTCTTTCCTGTTGAACTATATTTTAATGTAATATATTTTTATGCTTTAATGACTTTTGTCTGTTACATATACAGTAGAACTCTGTAAATTGACCACCTAAGGGACTGTACTAAACTGGTCACATACTGAGGGAGTCAACATGAGAAATTAGGCCTGCTGTACTGATACATACATGTGGTACATGTCTGCTCTATGAAAATTGGTCAGTGTAGGGAGCTGGTCAGCTATGGAGGTTCTACTGTATATGTAAATTGAAATGAAATTTTTATTTCTTGTCATTATAAGATGCTAAGAGAGTAATTTGTTTTCTCTTCTGGGTTGTAATTATCATTATTCTGATTATTAAATACAATTTATCAAAGCAATATTACAGATGTATTACAAATTTTAATAAATAATTATTGCACATAAGCATTTCTTATTAGAAAAGTTTATTACTATTCCCTTTTTCAGTTTTTATATATAAACTCTGAGAAGTCTTATAGCTATGTAGATAAGAGTGAAGTTTTGTTGTTGCAATGTCACACTTGAGTTGTGGGTTACTGCCCCCAAAATTGCATAGTAGTCTCTCATTAATAATTATTAGTGATTGGGTGGCACCTATGGCTCAAAGGAGTAGGGCACTGGCCCCATATGCCAGAGATGGCAGGTTCAAACCCAGCCCTGGCCCAAAACTAAAAATAATAATAATAATTATTATTATTATTATTATTATTAGTGATCAAGTTTTCTTTGTTGAAATCAAAAAGTTGAAAATAAACTGAATAAAGCAAAAAAAAAAAAAAGCATAAACTGAATGAAAAAGAATTTGTTCACCAGTCATTAGAATCATAAACTAGCTCAGTTTCTACACAGTAAAGGTTCCTTGTTTAGCCTAACATAAATAATGGTTAGGAAAATTAAAATATTAATTTCAATACACATTTGCCAATGTAGTATTTTATGATGAAATGTGTTTAATTTATTACATTCCTTAAATGTCCTTTTAGAAAAAAATCCCATTCCTGCAGATTATGTCATCCAGTTTATCTGTGATGTACTCGTGGAGGGGAAAAAAACTTTTCTTCTACTTTCTTAGATTAAGTGAGTGGTGCTCTGCAAATTAAGCTGACAAAAGATAGATTGGTAGGAGAAAAGGTTTATTATCTATACAAAGGCTTTCATAGTAAAGGAGTGAAGAACCAAAGAAGTGGTTATATCCCAGGGCTCATATATACCATTTTTCAAAGAGAATAAATTGTAAAAAAAGGAGACAAGGTGAGGGATTGGGTTTCTGAGGTAGTAAATTGTGAAAAGGTAAATATATGGGGAATCTAATGAAGTAAAAGGGTTACTTAGTAATGTCTGTTATCCTGACTTAAGTGTGTGCCTTCTCCACTGAAGAGTCATCACTGGGGATTGAGTTGTCCTTTTCTTCCTGGTATAGGGGGGAGAGAGAGACCTTTACAAATGGAAATTTATGTTACCTTTGCAATGGAAATTTATGACCTGTTTTTAGAAAGAAAAGTGAAAGAAAAATTTTCTTGCATGTGCTAGTTCTCATTTGCCTTCAACTCAAAATAATCCTTAAAGGCTGGTCATAGTGGCTCATGCCATAATCCTAGTACTCTGGGAGGCCAAGGCAGGAAGATCCCTTGAGCTCAGGAGTTCAAGACCAACCTGAGCAAGAGTAAGACCCCATCGCTACTAAAAATAGAAAAGGGGGTGGCACCTAAGGAATAGGGCGCCAGCCCCATATACCAGGGGTAGTGGGTTCAAACCCAAACCCAGCCAAAAACTGCAAAAATAAAAATAGAAAAATTAGCTGGGTGTTTCTGGTGAGCACCTATAGTCCCAGGTACTCTGTAAGCTGAGGCAGGAAGATTGCTTGAACCCAGGCATTTGAGGTTGTTGTGAGTTGGACTAACACCAAGGCACTCTAACCTGGGCAACAAAGTGGGATTCTGTCTCAAAAAGAAAAAAATCCTTATGCAAAAATGGCACATTTGGGGGGTTGGATGCTCTAATCTCTTCATATCCTAATTGGGAAACCAGGCAGCCAAATAAGAAAAGTTGACTTCACATTAACATATTTATATACATCTCTATGTAAATATCTCATTCCTTCTGTGAGTAGACAGATAGATTAGGCAAACAGGCACAGCATTCATGCATTTGGCAAATATTTGTTAGGAGTATTTTATGTAACAGTCTGTGTGTACTAGGCACTAAAAATATAGCAACAAACAAAACAGATTTTTGTTCTCATTAATTTATAATCTTGTAGGGGAGAATAGACAAGTAAAAAGGTACAATAATGTGAATATGTATACTTTAAGTATACTTGTATACTTTACACTATTGAAATATACATACAGTAAAGGTTAAAATAGTAAATTTTGATTTTTACTACATTTTTTTTGAAAAGGCATTAAAATAGAGAGTAAAGATATAAACAGGGTACTGGAAGAGCCCCCAGTTCACAGACCTCCAGATGAGAAGGTTAGAGCCTACTTCTGTGAGCTGACATCTGTACTACATCCTATTGTTTATATTCAGTTAAGGAGGATTGTAGTTATCCCATTATGTCCCTTGCCCATGGCCAAGTAGTTTGTAAGTGGTAGAGTGCTGTTTCCCGTTCTGTTATCCAGCCTAGAGGTCTTTTTCTTTGTTCTTATTTTCAGACAAAGCCACATCTTTGTCTCTACTTTAAAGCAGAGATAATAGTATCTTTTCTCTTTGTTTCACAGATTTACTGTAAGGATTAAATAAAAGAGTGAGAAGTCACTTTATAGACTCTAATACACTACATATATGGAATTTATGATAAAATGAAAGACAGTTTCCTTGGCTGACTTGAGCTGGTCTATGCATTACCATACCAACAGTATTGGATTAGGGGCACTTTCAAGATTGTTTCAGTGTTTTGTTATATTGCATGGTTTGTGAAAACAGTGGTGTAAGAGTTAACTGTACCTAGAATTGTTTTTTTGGAAGATGAAGGAGGAGATTTAGCTAGCCCATTTTAGAGAAATTAGGTATGATAATTTTATAACCAGCCTTCACTTGTATTAAAAAAGGAAAAACATTTGAAATATCCATATTTCAGAGTATTTTGTTTTCTGTAATTGAATTTAGAAACAAAGGAATTTAAAGTAGAGAGTCTCCATATTTTAAGAATCCACATTTCATTGCATGGCTAATTGTGAAGCCAAGTCCTACAAGTGTTTTGTTGGAATTGGGATTGGTAGAGCCAAGAAAATATTTTAAGTAGTTTGTGGGTGTCCTTGAGGTTTCTTGGCTTTGGCGAGGAAAGCCTGTGAGAGGTACAATAATGGAAAAGGCCATTATACTACTAACCGGTTGTTGAGGGAGAGCATTTCATTAGATTTTCTATTTTGCATTTACAGTTTCTAACATAAAATATTTATAAATTACTGGTAAATTTAGCTCTTTGCTCTTCTCTGAGTATACCAAGGGTGTCCAAGTAAGACTGTCTTGATTAAAAAAAAAAAAAATACTTAATATTTTACTGTAGACTTTTTTGTTAGCATTTACTAAAAAGCATTTGCTATTAGACTTTTATTTATTTGTTTTTTATTGTTTTTATTTATTCATTGAGGGTACAAAGAACCGAGTGACATTGATTGTATTTGTTAGGTAAAGTCCCTCTTATAATTGTGTCCTGCCTCCAAAAGTTGTCATGCACCATAACCCTCCCATGTCCCTCCCTTCTTCTCTCTACCTTCCTCTTCCCCCACTCCCCACCCCCTACCATGTAGTAGGTCATTAATTGTCCTTATGCTATTAGACTTTTAAAAATACTTGGAAAAATAGAGATATTCTCTATACACTTAAAGACTGTATTTATGTCTGTGTGGTTTGTTGTTTTCCAGTGCCCAGATCCCTTCTTGTTTAACATTCCTGAGGGGTGCTGTGGCCCCTAATGAGGATTCTAAGGAGTAGTTTAATGCCTTCAATGCAGTAGTCATTTCATTGTTTTGAGTGAGTACACTTAGTCCTGAAGTTCTTGCTCTCTGTGGTATGGCCAGTTTCTTACCCTCTTTCTACCCTGAATAACAGGCTGCTTCTCCAGAATATCCAATTTTTGGTCTTGTTATACTATAATAGAAGCAGTAATTGTTTTTTTAATTCTCTAGGGAAATTTTCTTCCATTAACTTTTAAAAAGGATATACACACAAAGACAAACTCATTTGGGTAAATGCTTTCTTTCTTAGTTTGCTATTAAAATAGCTCAAAACTTTAACCCTTTTGAAGTTGATAAATTTCTGCTATAATTTCCCTATCCTAACTAATAATGAGGAAGGTAATTAATTATTTTAGAATTCATCCTGACAATATTCTTAAGACCTGCGGATGCCAGAAAGTCAAATATGAGTTATTGGTTTTTTTCAGATGATATATTTGACTTTAAGTCAATAGATATTTCTTGACTTTTATCTATTTGACATTGTGCTAATTTTAATTGGTTTTATAATTATATATAATCTTAAGTTGTTTTTAAAATATTAATTATAGAATAAATAAAATTTCCTTTGTATCTTCTTTGTCACTTAAAGAAAAGGCTTTGAAAAAAATACATATACTCACATCCTCATGATTGTTTTCTCTCTATTCACCTTTGTTTTCTGATAGAAATAGTATTGATGAAAGATCAGTGATATTTAAAAGAAGCAAAGTTGAAAATTACGTATGAATTCAATTTAAAGAACAATTTGTCTAGTTGGAAAGAATTTAAAGATAATTTCTTAAAAATAGAATTTTTCATTTTTATTTTCATTTACATATTATATTATGTATAATTTTACATGAAAATACTTTGGTGAAAAGTATAAACATCAGTGAATTTTATTGTGTTCAGATATTTTCAGCAGAAAAAAAAAGAAAGAGGCAAGAAAATGAACAGGCAAGTATTTTATCAGGCTTTGAGTTCCTTCTAGGAATGTGGTACTCTAGGCTAAGGAACAGAGTAATACCTTGTATAATATCTCTTTGCTTTGGAGTTTTAAAAAAAGTATATTCATTAGCTATTGCTACATAATAAGCCAACCCAAAACTCAGTAACTCAAAATAGCTGTAATTTATTTTTGCTCATTCATCTGCAGGTCAGGTGGCAATTGATTAGATTAGGCTGTGCTCAGCTGGATAACACTGCTTCAGGCCACTATTCTGGCAGACTTGGCTCCTCACTGCAGGGTGATTTTGGGTCTGTTCAGTATGTATTCATTCTGGGACCCCCTGTGTGAAGGAGCAGTATTTACCTGGGAAACTTCACATGGTACTGACAGAAACAAGCCCTGTTAGGCTAGCACATTTTAAGCTTCTGCTTGTTTCAAGTCTGGTAGCCTCCAAACACTCACATGACTACTCAGCCAAAGCAAGTCACATGACCAGACCAAAAGGAAGTCTGCACATCCTGAAGCCAAAGCAAATCACCAAACCCACCATTAATAGGACAAGAAAATACACTTCTACCATGGATACAGGGATAAGTGGAGATTGGGAGAATATTTTTAAACTGCAATCTAATCTCCCTTGACATGAAAAATAAGTTAAGCTGATTTTTTTGATTAGTAAAGAATATATAATAAACAGGTAATTTTGTAAGCTAATAAACATATGAAAAGTTTTCACTTGACTAATAAAAAAGAAATGCAACTTAAAATAATATTTAAACAAAAAAGTGATAATGCTCATTGCTGGCAAAGATATGACGAAATGAACTGTCATTGGGTTGGTAAAGTATGAATTAGTAAGCAATCTGATAATTTTGTTAAAAGTTTTAAAATCATTCATACCTTTTGACTTAGTAACTCTCTTTTGGAACTTTTTCCTAAATAGAGGAGTGGGTAAAAATGAATGAATCTCCATCTTCACAACATTATATATTAATAAAAAAAAAAGAAGTCCAGTAATAGAATAGTTTGCTTACAGTAACACTATGGCACATGAAATATTTCAAGTATAATATTTCATGTATATAGGGACTCATGAAAAGTAATATGAAGCACCAGCAAATAGATGATGTTTTTGAAATCAGTCAGTATTAGATATTAAGCATTTAACATGCTTACTAGTAACTTCCTTTCCATGACTTTTTCGTAATAAGAGTCAGACACTATTTTAAGCAGCTAACATGTATTAATATAATGCTCACAGCAGCCCATGTGGAGTTAAAACTAGAGCTAAACTGTAGTTAAAATGGCATTTTCTTCAGGAACTACTGCAATGGTGGAGAAGTGATCTCCATATAGAACTGGGCTCAATTCTGAATACAGAATGAATAAGTGGGAATTTATGGCCAAAGGGGTATGGGTAGGGCAACGAATAGAAAGTGTCTAAAAAGAAACATTATGAGTAAGGGGGGAGTCTAGTTTAACCAATTTGACAGGTTATTGCTGAAGGCAGACTAGGATGATTAGGTACCAAGGAATGGAAGATGTCTCTAAAATGATTTAGAAGATTCTTGCTATAGCTGGGTAACAAAGCCAGAATTCACACCCTGATTTTGTAATTATTTTTATTATGCTATATTGCCTTCTAAGTTTATAGAATGTTCTGACCCCTTTCCAGTGATGCAATGTTAAACTCATGTCAAACAAAAACAAAAAGTCATACATGGCAGTGTGTTGTTCTCATAAGTGTCAAATAAATTTATGTTTGGGAAAGGACAAAGGTATGTTAAGCAAAAATAATTTAAACTTTATTTTTAATGGGATAGGACCATTTTTTTGATCCTTTGGTACTAATGGACACATTCATGGAAAACTGAAAACATGGCTAGGAGCTGGCTGTTTGTCATTAACAATCACATACTTTTATATTAAAAGCAATAAGGAGTCAGCCCAAATATGAAAATAATTTTCTCTTTGCCAGAAAATTGAAAATCATTCTTGAATTGGAGGGAAACAAAACCTAACCATATTAATGTTGCTTTAAGTGATGGGAAAATAGTTTGATGTGATTAACTTGCTTAGAATTGTGTTAGTTTCTAAGATCTTAAAACTTCTTAAGAAATATCAGGAAAATTTAAAAAATAAGAATTACGGGACAGGAGGCTCAGTGGCTCAGTGAGTAGGGGGCCAGCCCCATATACCAAGGGTGGTGGGTTCAAACCCCGGCCCCAGCCAAACTGCAACAAAAAAATAGCCAGGCATTGTGGCAGGCGCCTATAGTCCCAGCTACCCAGGAGGCTGAGGCAAGAGAATCATCTAAGCCCAGGAGTTGAAGGTTGCTGTGAGCTGTGATGCCACAGCACTCTACCAAGGGTGATAGAGTGAGATTCTGTCTCTACAAAAAAAAAGAATTATGGTAAAAAAATAAAGAAAGTATCAGTGAAAACTGGGTGCTGTAGCTTGTGGTTAGCACACTGAGCTTGCAGGGCCTGTGAGTTTGAACCTCTTCTGGGCCTGATTAACAAAAAAAAAAAGAAAGAGGGATAATTAGGGTATTTGCTAAAGCTGGCTATTTTTTTTAATATGTATTGTTAATAAACAAGGAATGTTGTCAGCATGCTTCTTAGAATGTAATAAATGAACAAAATACAAGAAGACCAGTGAGCTAATGATTTCATTAATACTTTGAATGAGGTATAAGATATGGTTTTCATGAAAATTTTTAGAGTGAAGAATTATTTCTTATGCTACAAGCAGTATTTTTTTAGTATTTCCTTAATATATAAAAAATAGTGCTGCTGCTTAATAGGAAAGAAAATAAAACATCTACCTACTACAATGAGCTTAACTATCTCATTGTTATAGCATTCACCTTTTTTTTCCCCCCTCTCATTTGGGGTTCTCAGGCCATCTCTGAATAATACCCTAGGATATATTTCTTTTAAAGGCAAAATTTTGCTTCTTGTAACTCTTTTATTCTTACCAGGAAGTCTTCTCAAAAGAAATGAACATCTACCAGATGAAGAGTAATATTGAAGCCTGCACAACACATTACATAGCTGGTATAGAAAAGACTGAATCACTGAAGGAAATTGAGCAAAAAGTTGAGGATCTGTTATATATTCTTCCTTCTCACTTCTAAACATTTTACTAATTCTGTTTCCTTCCTCTAGAAGTGAAAAAATATTGACATTTGAAATTAATTTTTTAAATCTTCCATTTAAACTTTGTATTGCAGAAAGTGGAGAGTCTTTACCTAGAAAGCCAGATGCCTCCCTGTGCTCAATTTTATCAAGACCTCTGATTTTAAAAACATCATCTTAGTGAAAGGCACTTTTTTTGTGGGCTTTGACATTAAGCAGACTAAGGCAAGGTTAATTTAGCCACTTACTAATTATGTTACTCTGAAAAAATGACTAGACTTCATTGAGTTAAAAATCCATAAAGTTGACATAATAGTTCCTACCTTATAAGTTGATTGTGAAGATTAAATAGTGTAAGTATACATACTATACCTGGTGGTAAGTGGTTGTTGGTATCTTCTCCATGACCTGTGATGAAAATGTGAAAAAGATTCACACACAGAATGTTAGGGAGGGAGTTTTAACTGGAAATAATATAAGAAATTCAATATAATCATGAATAAAGGTCTGGGTAAAACAGATGATTTATTTTTTAGGAAATGACAGATTAACATAATAAATGCAGGAAGACATAGGAAATCTAAATTATAGACTAACAACTATTGAAGGAGTCAGTAAAGTTGTGCTTTATTGTCAGGCCAAAATATTTTCACAAGTGAACACTTCATGAAACCATTTAAAATGTTTAAACACTTAAGAAAATTATCTTCTTTCTCTTTATAAAGCTAGCATAATTCTGAAAAAGATCACACTCAAAACTATATTCCAATGGAAAAGAATCTCAGAACTTGAAGACAAGACTCTCAAGCTAACTCAGTCACTTTAAGAGAAAAAAAAGATTAAAGCAGAGCAATGTCTTAGAAAATTCTGAGACTATATGAAGTTTACAGACATATGGATTATAAGTATCCCTGAATTATAAGAAGAGAGATCCAAAGGCATGGAAGTAAAATTTTGAAGAATCTCCGGGCCCGCCAAACAACAATGATGGCTGCAGCCAAAAAATGGCCGGGTGTTGTGGCGGGCGCCTGTGGTCCCAGCTACTTGGGAGGCGGAGGCAGGAGACTCACTTGAGCCCAGGAGTTGGAGGTTGCTATGAGCTGTGATGCCATAGCACTCTACCCAGGGGGATAGCTTGAG